>KZ452012.1:3883023-3904979 GCA_002786265.1 Apostasia shenzhenica | reverse complement strand
AGCTGTTGGTAATCATTTGTATCTCAACTCTCGAGCAATTACAGGCATGACAGGTATGGCTGGAGCTCAAAATTTGTTCGATAATCTCTTGAATTTTTGGTGTGTTCGAGTTGAGTCTATTTTATAACAACTTTACGTACATCAGTTTTTTATCTTCTTTATAATGATTTGGAATCGTCTTTATTTATAGCATTTGATGTCAATGTTAGTTATAATGAAGAGAACTGAAATTGAATTAAATTTTTATTAATTTTTTTTAATATAATAATATTAAGTTAAATAGATAATAAATTAAAATATATTGATATTTAAATAATAAAAATGTTTAAATAGTATCAAATCAATTCTATGTTAATTATATATGTTATCTGTGGTATGAAATAAGTATGGTATATGTTTAGGATATAATAAGGTTGGTAAACAAATGTTCAGCTTTTTCATAAAAATAAAAATAAAAATCAAATGTTGAGCTTCGATTGATTGGCTTCGAGTTTGAAGTTGATGTTAACCATAAACATAATATTTTTTGAGATAATCATTCGGGCTTTTGTGGTAGATTTTAGATTCTAGTATTTTGATTTAGAATGTGAAATAAAATTGATATTTTTATTAAAAAATATTTAATATATAAAATTAAATAATTATTTTTTATATTAAATTTGTGTAAAATAATTAAACAAAATTATTTATTATTATTATTATTATTATTTAAATTAGTACTATTTTAATCTTAATTTTAGTTCTCATATTTTTAAACAGATGTAAGAATTGAAAAGAGGAAGAGATAATGAATAATATAATAATAATTTTATATTTTTTCACTAAATGTTTTAATAAAATATTTCATCATGAAATGTTTTGCAAGCTAACCAACCTATCCAAGATAGTAAATGTTTTGAAAGCTCATGCACACATCTGCATGCAAAAATCTTTTTGTTTATCCAACAAAACATTTAAATTAGAGTAAATATATGTATATTTTTAAATTTATAATATTGGGATTCCTGATTTTTAAAAAATATCAAATAGATTTTTTTTTATTTTTTTATTATTAATTTTTTTTTAAATTTATCATTTTACCTCTCCCCTCTCTCCTCTTGATCCGCGCGTAGCCGCCGGTGTGTCGCATGTGCCGCGCAGCTGCAGACCAGCTCGCACGTCGCGCAGCTGCCGGTGGCTCGCTCACGCAGCTCGGCCGCCTGACCCGCCAGCGACTACGCGGCCTCTCGGGTGCACAGAGATCAGAAGGGGAGGAGGAGGAAGAGGGATAAAATAGTAATTTTAAAAAAAATTAATAATAAAAAAGTAAAAAAAATTAATTTGATAATTTATTAAAACTCAGGAACCTCGATGTTAAATCTGTGAATTAATTACTAGTCATTAAACTCGGAGACCCAGGTGTAATTTGCCCTTTAAATTAACTTTTGAAGAGCATTTACATTTCTTTCTAGTCAAATAAAATAATTATAGTTCACACCCTGTTTGTCCTCATCGAATACAATGAATAAACTTAGACTACCAATCTGCAAATTCTAGGCTCCCCGGACCCGACCGCCTCCCACCGCCAATCCTTTTTCTCTGGCTTCTCCCCTTCATCTATAAATCCACTCTCCGAGCCGGCATCGATATCTTCGCTCTGCCACTAATCCCCCCTCTCCTCTCTCGCCGTCATCTCCATTCCCCCGAACCAAACCCTAACCCTAGCGCGTAGGAGCATTCGACTCGATTCGTGAAACCCTGCTGCTCGCCGGCGTTAGACGGATCCGATTGATCACCGACCAACCGCGATGTCGAACAGTGGCGTGGTCACGGTCTACGGAAACGGCGCCGCCCTGTCGGAGCCGAAGAAATCTGCCACGTTCTCGGTGAAGGTGGGACTGGCGCAGATGCTTCGCGGCGGCGTAATCATGGATGTGGTGAACGCGGATCAGGCGCGCGTGGCGGAGGAGGCTGGCGCCTGCGCCGTCATGGCTCTGGAGCGCGTACCCGCCGACATCCGTGCGCAGGGCGGCGTCGCCCGCATGAGCGATCCTGCCCTAATCAAGGAAATCAAGCAGGCGGTGACCATTCCAGTCATGGCGAAAGCCCGGATCGGCCACTTCGTCGAGGCTCAGATCCTCGAAGCCATCGGCATCGATTACGTCGACGAGAGCGAGGTCCTCACTCCCGCCGACGATCAGCACCACATCAACAAGCACAATTTCCGCGTTCCTTTCGTCTGCGGCTGCCGCGATCTTGGCGAGGCCTTGCGCCGCATCCGCGAAGGCGCCGCCATGATCCGCACCAAGGGGGAGGCCGGCACCGGCAACGTTGTCGAGGCCGTCCGCCATGTCCGATCGGTCATGGCCGAGATTCGCGCCCTCCGCAACATGGACGACGATGAGGTATTCTCCTTCGCTAAGCGGATCGCCGCTCCTTATGATCTTGTGATGCAGACAAAGCAGTTGGGACGCCTCCCGGTCGTGCAATTCGCCGCCGGCGGGGTCGCAACTCCGGCCGACGCCGCCCTCATGATGCAGCTCGGCTGCGACGGCGTCTTCGTCGGATCTGGCATCTTCAAGAGCGGGGATCCTGCGCGCAGGGCCAGGGCCATCGTGCAGGCCGTCACCCACTACTCTGATCCGGAGATTCTGGCCGAGATTAGCTGCGGGCTAGGGGAGGCCATGGTGGGGATCAATCTTAACGACGCCAAGGTGGAGAGGTTTGCTTCCCGATCCGAATAGGGTAACATTGCTTCAGTCGGTCATCTTCTACAAATGGCTTCCTTCTTCCGTCCTTCCTATTAGTCGTCTATATTCCTATGGTTGGATTAAGTGTGGGTTGTCTTCTTGTTGGCTTCTCTGTGGCAAAATAACTCCAGGTATTAAGTAGACCTTATGGCATTCCATTCGTATCTCTGTATCTTCCTCTTCACTTTCAGTCATGGCGCATGATCGTTTTGGACTCATTGCATTGCTGTTATAGAAAATCAAATTTCCTTGTCATGTGATTTCCTGATTGTCCCAGAGGAAAGAAGAAACATTTCTTCCTTTTGGAAACGTAATCATCTTGCTTTCTCTTTCTGAGATTTGGTTTTGATAATTCTGGATCTCTGTTGGCCGTCCCTCTAGAACCGTCATCAGAAATCATCTTGAATTATTGTGGCTGCTAGCCTGCTACCTTTAAAAGGATAATTACATCGGAATGCCCGACTTATAATTTATCTTTTCACACAGGACCTCTGCTAATTGAATCTTTTGTATATTTTCGTATTTTTTTTTAATATTTCTCGTAAAAGACAGATTCTCTCTTCTCTGTTCGTCCACTTTCTTCCTACGTAGATTAATAAATTGCTCAATGACTTTGTAGGATTTTAATTCGCTGTAGTATTATATAGATAGAGAAAGTATAGATATTATAATTTAAAAATAAAAAGTGTTAATGTTAAGAGGATCTGATAAAAATAATTGCATGATTTCTGATATCTAAATGAAAATTTCGATCTCTGTTAATGCTTTCTGGCCAATGTTCATATGGCTCAGATAAGCCTGGTTGGGCTGTCAGTGGTCAAAGTGGACGAAGAAAATAAAGAATTTTTAGATGAAAATTGATTTTTTTTTTATTTCAGATAGTAGAGAAGTGGAGAATTATGAAATTTTGATTGCAAGTTAATCTAAATTAGAGTTAATTAATTTTTTTTTTAATTTCAATCAATATTTATGTTTAATTAAATTTTCTTCTATTTGATTGATTTTGTTTTATATTTATTAACATATAAATATTTATATATAAAATTATAAATTTATTTATTATGATTAAGTACTAATTAATATTTTAATATCTTTATAATTTTATTATGAAATATTTTTATATAAAAATCAAATATATATAATTTAAACTTTTTATTTAGATTTATAATAGATATATTTATTTTAAAGATATATAAAACAATTACTTGTAGATGAAAAAAAAAAGAAGTAAAGATTGAGTTTTGATGATAAGTTGCACTCGCACTATTTTCAACAATTTCAGTGACAAGAATTAAATTTTTTCTTTTGCTTTTTGTCTCAAAATCAAAAACATCAACCAAAAATTTAGAACATTTTTTTTTAATCTATAATGCACCCCAAATCTTCCTAAGAACTCCTATAACTTTATAAATATATTTTCCTCCTAATTTTTTTGTTTTTGTTTTTCTATTTTATTGAGAAACACCTTCAAATTTTCATGCATCCTAAAAAAGAAATTATAAGAAATTTTACTAGTTAGCACAACCTCACTTCTTTATTTAGTAAGATGTAATTTCTTCACTTAATTAATTATAATGCAATATCATTTTTTCTAGTGGATTCGAGAAATAGTATTCTCCATTGTTTTAATAAATGTTAAAATCATAAAATAAATTTCATAGAAAAAAATAATTATTGCTATTACTAAATAAATTGTTCTATAAGAAATACCTAAATTAATTGAGAATGTTAAGTTGAAGGTTATGGCATGATGAAGATAATTTTTGGAATGAAAATTTAGAGCTTATCTTGAACAGTGTTGTAATAATCAGACCGGATTATTTTTGTCTAACTAACGAATCAATATGTCATCTGATCTGATCCGATATTAAACTAGATTGCATATAAGACCGGACTAAATTATAATAAATAAAAAAATTTTATGATGATAATAAATTATGTAATAATTAATTTTAACATTATGAATATTAAATACTATTTTTTCTTAAATAATATTATTTTTTTTTGAAAATAATAATTTATTATTTCAATCAATAAGATGAGCAATTTGATTAGTTTGATCGTGAATCAGATAATAAACTAATTATTAATTAAATTTATTTTTATAGTTCTGGTTTTAAAATGTGTTTATAAGAAAAAAATGTGGATAATATTGTATAAATATTTTTTATATTATATATAAATAAATAATTTATTATTATTATTATTATTATTATATTTAAAATGTGAGCCATTTTGATGAATGTGTGATGAATTTGGGCCTAAAATCGCCACCCTACTTGGCTGCAACCTCGTCCGTAGTTCGAGCTCCACCACCGCCTTCTCCTTGACCGATCGCCCGGGAAGGAGAAAAATGATGGGCGATGGCGTTCTCGTTTTTCGCCGCATCCCCTCCCTCGAGAATGGCGGCCGTCGTCATCACCTCTCCCAGCCTTTTGCTTCCATCTCTTCGGCGGAAAGGGCCAGTTGTGGGAGCGACGACCAGCGAGACGGCAACGGAGAGAAGGATCCTATTCCATCGTACGAGCAGCTATTGAGCCATCCGATGGCGTTGCTGGGCCTTGTGCCCAATAACGTCGCCCTCTTCTCCGCCGGAGCCATTGCTGGCGCTGCTGCTAAGACCCTCACCGCTCCTCTCGACCGCGTCAAGCTCCTTATGCAGGCACGAACCGTCGGTCCGCTCAATCCATTTTATCTTCTGTACGGTGATGTACTTTTTTGTTGCCTAAGAAAGTCAAACCTAAGAAAATCTTTTGTTTAGACTCATGCATTGCGAGTCGAAGGAGGGAAGAAAGGGATTGGATTCCTGGAGGTACATTCCTAGTTTTTTGATTTATGATTAGTGTTATTATTATTGTTATTATTATTCCAAAAAAATCTTTGTTTGGTGTTCTTTTCTGCTGTCCTTTTCTGCTGTCTTATGGGAAGATACCAAGATACTGATCTTGATTCATACTATTGAAAAATTAATTTAACATATGCTTGATTGTTATTGTATTGTCGCATCTCTGGCAAGCTGTCATTCTGTTTAAATCCTCAATCTTGTTTAGCCGCCATACTTCAATTGCTAGGAGGTCTCATATGTGCAGACTGCTCGGTACGACTGAAAGTATTAACCGGACTTGCTTCGGTGTCATGACAAGATACTTACTGTTAGTAACTGTATCAGATTGCTTGAGGTGGGGTTAGAAGAAGTATCCACTCATGGGAATCTTCTACTCTCTCCCAACTCTGGTTGGGCTACTCCTGTTCCCTTGATGCTAACCATTCAATGATCCCTTTTTCTCTGGAGATTTTTTTGGAGATTGTTTTTTGATGGACTCCTTAGAACAAAATTTTTTGAAACTTGACTCCTTAGAAGGCAAATGCTATTGAAGCATGGGATGTATATTGATTGTGCCTGATTCGAAGGATTCCTACCATTTGTTCATTAATTGTAGGAGGGTTTGTATTGTTCGGTGGGCATTACACATGCTAGATATCGTGATGCCCCAATTCTTTACGGTGGAGCTTCTTGCTCTCGTATCCTGTGAGATGTCTAATTATCATCTTAATTCCATAATAACCTTTATTGTTGTTCTCATATTGGCAATTTGGTGTGATCAAAACTCTCTTATCCACCTGAGTGGCTACCTTTTTGTCTAAAGGGGTATGAGTTCGTATCTATTTTACCTTTACCTACTCTTGGTGCTCACTCAGATCCCAATGCTTACTATTTGGATGCCTCTAACCCTACTGTTGTTTGACGAAGCCCTTGTCAATTAGTTGGTTGAAGTGGTACTTTGACTGATCTGCTCATGCTAGTGGCCTTTGTGGAACAAGTTTTGTAAGTGTTTGGTAGAGCCTCCTGCTTTAGACTTTGAGAAAATAATGGGAATTAATTGGTATCCTCATTATTATTTATTTAGTTTTTATTAATTTTTACTTTGTTTAGTTGGGTTGGAACTCTATTAATAAGTTCTAGATCTTTCTAGTAAGTAGAAATATGTTTTTGATAAATATAGTAGGTAGAATTTGATGAATGAGTAGAAATTTTCCACTTAATCTAACTCCCTTTCTCTCTTAATCTTCTTTTATTCTCAACTTTTCTCTTTCTCTTCTTCTAGTCCTCTTTCATTTCATCCAATTCCTCTTCCCTTTCTCTTGATCTACATCACCTCTCTTATCCATTTGTGGTATTTTATATTTTATTGTTTGTGCATGCCAATGGAAAGCTCCAACATGCTATTTCTTACAAAATATTGTTGATTCTTCAATTGTTCGCATGTGAAATATTGTAAAGTTGTGTTATTGTGCAATTTTGGGTTGGTGGTTACTCTAGATGTTCTGATGTACCTTTTTTATGTTCTTTATGCAAGGCTTTTATGGTATTAAACTATATTTTGTGGTTAACATCACATCTAAGCTTCAGTTGGACTCAAGACCGGGAATTAAAGGATTCTTATGCCATGTGTGCTGTGAACTCTCATTAAATTATTATGGGTTTCTTACAGATTCATTAAATTAGGCTTTACATGGTGGAGTCATCATACATAGGTGCCTTCAAAAATTCTATTACGTTGGCAGGCTATCCAGTTTTACAGAAACATGATTGTTCTTTGCCAAAAATCATTCTAAGCTTCTTTATGGCTATTTTTAATCTATTGATACGCAATTCATACTTTTTATATTTGTAGAATTGCTTAAAATTCCTAGAATTCTACTAATATCTTAGTGAAAATTGATTTGTGGAAGAGTTAAATGAGAATGGTTTTTCAAGTGACGTGTGATTTGGAATGTGGAAAAATAAGTTGAAGCATTCATAGATGGAAAAATTATTATCTATACAACTACAAGAACAACAACAATAAAAAAGGCTTAATCCCAAACTAGTTGGGACAGTTACATGAATTTCTCCTCTTTTAAATACTTGTATGAAAAGTATTTTTTTGTATTCCTTTAATCATGAAAGTGTGTGTATTTTTAATATAAAAAAGGTGTGTATATCTTGAGATTTTGAATCTTTTCAGGCTTTCACCTTTATTGGGAACGAAGAAGGTGTCAAAGGCTATTGGAAAGGGAATCTTCCGCAGGTCTCTGATGGTTTTTACATTCTTGCTTCTTATTATGGTTTGGTTTTAGTTATCTCATCATATAACTAGTGTCGCAGGTTGTTCGCATAATTCCTTACAGTGCTGTGCAGCTTTTATCTTATGAGGTTTACAAGGTTAATTCCGTTTGTTTGATGTGACTAAAAGATCTCGCTATTATTTCATGTTAGCTTTTCTATTGTTTTAGATCTACCAACTTTTTTGTTATTTGTTTATTGATTTTAGAAACTATTTGGCAATAAGGAAGGTAAACTCTCTGTTATTGGAAGACTTCTTGCTGGGGCCTGTGCTGGGATGACTTCAACCTTTGTTAGTCTTAAATGCTACTTAACACTTCTCTTTTACTCCTCGATACATTTTTGTTTCTATTGCATGTGATAACTACTCAATCATTTATAAATCTGTTTTCATTTTACCATCTTTGTAGGTTACATATCCTCTGGATGTCCTGCGCCTAAGATTAGCAGTTGAAACTGGGTCAAAAACGATGCCCCAGGTAAACTGCTAATTGCTATTTGCTTTTCTCTTCATCCTAGGTTAGAAAAGGTCTTTTATGCTTGCAGGTTGCTCTAAGCATGCTTAGAGAAGAAGGCTTTGCTTCCTTTTATACCGGTCTTGGCCCTTCCCTCATCTCAATAGCTCCTTATATAGCTGTAAACTTCTGCGTTTTTGACCTGTGAGGCTACTTTCTTCTTGTTCATTTAAGCAGTCTGCAGAGAATTCTTCCATAAATTATAGTTCAAGTGATGGGCAGTTTTTTGGCTATACGATTGTTAGAATCAAGAAATCTTTTCCAGAGAAGTACCAAAAGAGGCCTGAGACATCTGTTATAACTGCATTAGTGTCTGCATCCCTAGCTACAGTGATGTGCTATCCCCTTGATACTGTTAGAAGACAGATGCAGATGAAAGGTTCACCGTACAATACTCTTTTTGATGCTTTCCCTGGTAAGGAATTTTTTTACCTTTGATTTTAGTCTATTAACTATGCTTCTTAAAGAAGGAATATGTGATTTGAGTTTCTACTTATCCAATATTGTCAAACAGTTTAACATTTGTATTGTAGCTTTTTTGTACGAGCGATTAACAAAGAACAAAGCTGGAGTAATTGAAGGGTGGATAGTGTAGAATTCTGTAACACGGATAATTTCCTACAGAACTATTTGATATAGAACAATAATGTGAATGCAATTTAAATTTTGTTGCACATTTTACTTTCATAGTTGCATCTTAGGTCCATTTAGTCAGCTAAAAACTCATCATTGCACATATACCTAGGTGAAATTCTTCATGGGTAGTTTGAGATTTGCTTTATCAACTCCCACTCCCTTCCTGCATCAGTAATTCATTGGTTTAACCAACAGCACTCGCAATGATGATTACGATCACATAATGAGCACATTAAATAATCTCAAGACAACATCACCAACCAGAGATAGGAACCAACGGTACTTTCTAGGATCGAGGTTTACCAAATCAGGATTCTAGAGCAAGTTGAGTCCAATGTAGGATCAAGGTGCAGAGTTGGACACTAGCTGGCTTTTGGCATGAGGGATGGAGTTTATTTTGACTAGGTTGGACTCGTGGATGAGTAGTGTCACGTAGCAGGATCCTCGAGCGGTCCAATCGAGTAGAACAATTTGCATACACGTGAGGTGGTCCTCGAACGACTCGGCTAAGAAAGATAGTTCGCATGCAGCCTTAGTCGCGACGTGTAGATGGTGGCTGGAGATGGCTGATGGTGGAATTCGGTGGAGTTGGGAGATTTGGTTTAGTGCAAGCTCGACGTGTGGAGTAGGCTACAAGTTGATGTTTGCGGGCGTTGCAGTGGTAGCAGTGGCGAGGCAGCTACATGTTAGGGCAGGCGACAGATTGGCTATTTGAGTGGACCTGGAATCAAGTAATGCAGAGAGAAAGATTAGAACAATACCTTGATGCTGATGATATTTTGGGATTTTCACTTAAAATCTTTTTCTTTATCGGGATATCACACTTCAAATCAAAACTTAAAATAATTTCAGATCAAAAACTAACTTAAGAATTTAGGACCCTATATCTTAGCTTATTACACATGTGACTATTCTTTCAAGAAATAAAAGTGCAATCAAGCATTATTAAGAAAAATGCAATCAAGCAAATTATAATATATTAAATTTGAAATGCTAGAAAAGAAAAATAGATAAATAAATTAATATAAAATTTGAAATTTCTGCTCAAATAAGCATAGGAAATAGGAGAAGATTCTAAATTAGACTAATTTGCCGTCAATCTCATCTGCTGCCATATCCACCTATCAATCCATCCATCTTAATTGATGCCACGTGGTGAGATCTAGGTTGTCATGTTTAAACCATGATTGGGACAAATCAACGGTCTAATGTGTCCCCACCACGCCTATAATTTTGTTTTAAAAGAATAATACAGTGGCTATTTGATGCAGGACAGAAAAAGGTACCAATGATATTTTATATTTATATTTAGCAAAATCAATAGGCAAATTATTTTAATTAAGAGAAAATTATTTTCTAGATAAATTATATGATAAATAAGATTTTTGAATCCCGCAAATTAAGATATTTTAAAATTAAAATTAAATTGGATCGTATGATAAATAAGAATTTATCAATTTAGATTAGGGCGTCAATCTAAATTCAAAAAATCAGATCCGAGGTTTAGGAATTTAGGACAGACGTCTCACCGTTAAATCCAACAGTAATTAACACACAAGGAATTATCGGGTCACACAATTAGAGCCAAATAAATAATTCAAGTCAAGCGAATACCTAATTTAATTTTAATTTTAAAATATCTTAATTTGCGAGATTCAAAAATCTTATTTATCATATAATTTATCTAGAAAATATTTTTCTCTTAATTAAAATAATTTGCCAATTGATTTTGCTAAATATAAATATAAAATATCATTGATACCTTTTTTCCGTCCCGCATCAACTTGGTATGAGAGCATGGTTGGAATAGGGTGCATTTAAATATATTTATTTCTGTTTGCATATACCTACTAGGTCTAGCTTCCCTATTCCCATGAATCCCAAATTAGAAGCTATGTTGACCGAGCTTATCGCAAGGTTTGACCGCATATATAGACCTAATAAACAGCATGAGCCTAGATTAGTACCAATTGCTCCAATTCCTACTCTCATTGCCAGACCTATTGAGACTATAGGTGACCAATCTAGTTTCTTCGTGAAAGAAGTTTTGAATAAGTTCTCCACGGAGACCTTCATTCTTCCTGAAGCATTGAAACTTGATTCCTTACCTATATCCATTTATATAGCAGATCCTAGTTTAGCCGAAGAGTACGAAAAGTACGAGGACGAGATGCACGAGGAAGATAGCTATAGGATAGACGCTGAAAGTCAAGTTGAGAAAGCAATCATAGAATTGAGTCATAAAGAGAGCAGATCATAGATTCGATAGAGGCTACTAAATCATCTTATTGTGGTGATAACACTATCGATCATATTGAGATGATTATGTCATGGTCGTTTTGAGGTCAATAGGTTTGATTTAGTCGAGTATACCCATGCATATCCTTGATTTAGTAAAAGCTCGACACCTATAGATCAATATAGGCAGATGGTGCATGAAATTGAGTGGTTGGCTACGCGAGCATCTAACTGGTGTGCTGTACAATTTGTCAGATATTTCTGGAGGACTTTATGACACCTATTAGGAACCGCGTCTCCTGTGACTCTAACCTATTTTTCATATGCCTATAATCAGAATCTAGTTTACATACATTTTATTTTATTTTATTTTATTTTTAATATCGCAAAAACGGGAAATAGGATTAGGAATTTCACAATATTTAATCAACAGTAATTGAAAATCACTCAATAATGAAAGGTCGCACAGGCGGAAGAAGTTCGAGCAAATCACAAGCGAGTAGAAAAAAATTCAGATTATTCGATTTTACTAGATTAAAGGTTTTGTTGAAGTTCGTACCTGAACTAGAGAATTTAGGGACCACAACGTAATTTTTCAAAAATAGGGTCGTTTTCGTCGGGCTCACAGACGAGGTCGCTGGGGCGCGTTGGCCCGAGCGAGGCGGGCGCGGGCGCGCGGGTGGGTACGCTGACAAGCGCGCGGGCAGGCGCGCCGGCTGGTGCTGGCGAGTGAGCACGCGGGCGGTGCCGGCGAGCGCACGGCCGGGCGCTGGGCGGCTGCGACTTGGAGCTCGCTGGCGCGGGGCTCGCTCGGGTGTAGGGCGCGCTCGGGCGCAAAGCGTAGGCTGGTGCGGGCGTGCGCTGGTGCGGCCGTCGGGCGCACTAGGGCACAGGCGCTTCGGAAGAGTCTGGCGGAACTGCACGGCGCGGTCGGGCAAGACTGCACAGCGCTGTCGAGCGGAGTTGAAACACGATGAAAGCTTAGAGGTGCAAGGCGAACAGAATCAAACCCAGAGGTGAAGAGCTGGAGCGGGTGGAGTTTAGGGATTCTCACCCAAGGCCCAAGCCCTTCCCTATTCAGGATATCGATTCATTCCAGAATGAGATAATCCTAAGGGAAAACACAAATCATATTTATTCAACATTAGAAAATAAGAGTAACAGAGAGGCATTTATATAGACCTCCATACAAATTAACTCAATAAAGAAAAAATACATAATGTAATAAATTCCTCACACAAACGAGGAAGTATCAGATAACATGCCTAAAATAACAATCACAAAAATAAAAACAACTAATATAAAATAAATACGAGAAATAAAATCATCCCAAAATGGAATCTCCAATCAATCAGAATGAATGAGAGATTTTCAATCCACCAAGTCAGTAATCCGCAGTATCTATCTTTCCAAATCTATCCTAGTAGTCAATCGATCCAGATCGAAGCAGCGTGACTAGATCTCGGTCGTCAACGGTAAACCAGGAATGAATCGACGGTCGATCGTGGTGTCCCCACCAATATCTCTATATCCTAGCAATTATTTTGTTGATTAATAGTTAGATCTTTCAATTAAAGCTCAATCGGACAATATTGGCAATTAGAATAATTTCACGTTCACTCATTTTACCAACAGAGATTTAGTTTGGCATTAAATTTAGTTCAAATTGTTGAATAGGTTGGATGATACAATAGAAGAGGAGAGGATCATGCAAAGCCTTGGGCTGCAGGGGAAAGCCACATAAGGAATTGGCTTCTTTGATTTGCACATGCACTTCCCTGGTCTTCATGTGGGTTCATGAGCAAAGCCACACTGTTTAAGGCTGCAGTAGTGGGCTTCGTGGGAGTCACGTGATGCAGTTCTTCTTGAGAGATGAGGATCATCCATGGGTGATTGGCTGATTGGATGTGACATGATTTCTTTTATCATGTGGCAGCAGTTAACGCAAAGCAGAACAGATGAGGGATCTTGTGAAATGTTTAATGGTGAACCAGGGCCGCGACTCTGCATGGTGGCGCAGGGCTCATGTGAGGAGCGTTTGGTGTCAGGCTTGCAGCTGAAGCTATCGAGGAAGACAAGGGCAGTGAGGTTGCAATATGAATGGCAAGGCAATAACTGTAGTCATGGATTCTACAGATAGTTTTCTCCCTTTCAAGATAACTAGGATTTCAGGATTTTGACCCAAGGTCCCAACTTTTACTTCACAGGGATATCATTCCATTCACAAAATCACGTATTCATTTTTTTGATGCTCGCATATTCAATTTCATTAATTATGGTATAAATGCAAATTATTCATTAGACTTCTAATAGGGATACTAAGTTCATTAACAACTACTATTGATAATACCATACTATTACAGGTATTCTGGAACGTGATGGATTCATAGGATTCTATAGAGGCTTTTTGCCTAATGCGCTTAAAACTCTTCCAAATAGCAGGTTTGTTCTCTTTTTAGCTATGCTGGATTTCATGTGATTGATAAGGAGTTGATCCACTTTATGAGCTACCAAATATTCAGCACATATTTTTCTTGTATTTTCTGTGTTATTGCGTTATGTGTGCAATTTATTTCATGTATCATCTCATGCTTGAACAAGATATGTCGAAAGGATAACAGTTTATATGTTCTGTGAAAGTATTCTCAAATCTTGTTTGGTTCATAGCATTTGAACTGGTTTGTTCATTTACGCTTGCTAAAGTTGCCTGTTTGTACGTCTCTTTTTCTACATTTCATAGTATTAGATTAACAATTAAGGTGATGTGATGTCCTGGCAACCAATACTCGGCCTCTCTTTTAAATACAACTGAGATGTCAAACATACAATTTGATAACATGTCAAAAATACAATTTTTTATATCTCTTGCCATATTCCGTGAATCTTCTAGTGTACTATCTGCCATAAAAAATGACAGGAATTTATCAATACAGACTCTATAGGTAAAATATCTCAACTTCAACATAGCATGAATCTCAAAACAAGTAATAGATACCATAAGAAATGATAGAAATAATCATTAGTGAGCTAAAAGGATTTTTAATAACTATTTATACATATATAAATACAAGGCATGCCACAAATTGAAATATCTTTTGCATGCGTAACAAAAATATCGTACCGAAATAATATAATATACGGAATATAAAAATTCATCATTCATTGTCATATCTCCTCATTTTCCTCTACTTGCTTAGCTTCATGATGTCATAACACTTTTTTGTAGAATAATGTGAAACTATCATTTTCATACTACTTCACTTAGAAGCCTACAGAAGTTCTTACCACTTGTTATCCTAAAAGCCTTTTTAGGAGCCTTACTTTGTATTAGTAATTCCTTTTTAGGACATCACTTGGCGAACATTGCCCGCCCTCGTTGGAATAACTCATTATAGGCAATTTTTTGATCTCATTGGTTCTTGGTATCCGAATTCATCGGTACCACATCACCTCACAGAACATCAAACCAACTCAATTCTTTGCTCAATTAGTAAATCATTTTGTTAGGCACCACCAATTCATATTTTTTTAGCATTACATATACAACAACAAAAACCAAGCCTTAATCCCACTAGGTGGGTCAGCTATATAAATTATTTGTTTTCATTGCGCTCTATCAATTAACAAATCCTTATTTAGGTCTAAATAAGTAAGATCACTTATAGTTTCTTGTCGTGTCTTCTTTGGTCTCCTTTTTCCTCTTTGAATATGGGGAAAATTCAATAACTTGATTTTTTTGACTGAAGCTTCAATCGACCTACGATTTATATGTTTAAATTATCTAAGTCGACTTTCTCTGAGTTTATTCTTAATTGGTGCAATACGAATATTCTCGCGAATAGACTCGTTCTCATTCTATTCTTTTGTGTATATCTACACATCCACCTTAGCATTCTCATTTCTACAACACTTATTTTATTTATATATTTTTTCTTTGTATGTCAGTATTCAGCATTACATATACACCAGAAGCATTTTTCTATTTTATTCATCTTACTTGGATCCTACTAATAATGTCATTATCTATTTCACCATCATTTTGTATGATTGATCTAAAGTACTTAAAGTGCTCACTCTTCTTGATAATTTGATCTTCAATTGTCACATCACTAATATAAGTGCTTCTTTCTTGACTAAATGTGTACTCCATATATTTAATTTTTGATCTATTAAAATGAAAACCTTTAGATTCTAAAATATTCCTCCAAAGCTTGAGTTTGCTTTGACTCTCTCTTTACTTTTATCAATAAGGACAATATCATTTGTAAAGAGCATACACAGGACTTTCATAATTAAAGTAAAAAGATACAAATTTAAAACTGAGCCTTGGTGTAATTCAACTGTAATAGAAAAATTCTTAGTCAAACTTTCTTGTATCCGAACACAAGTAACAACTCATTTATACATATCTTTAATAGCTTGAATATGAACAGTGTAAATTCAATTTTTTTCTAAAACTCTCCAAAGTATTTCTCTTGAAATTTTATCATAGGTTTTTTCTAAATCAATAAAAATCAAATGTAGGTTTTTCTTTCTCTCCTTAAATTTTTTAATAATTGAATAGTCTTCATAGTAGATTTACCTGGCATAAAATAAATTGATATCTCTATTCCTCTTAATTTTCACTACATGATCCTTCAAATTCTTGTCGAAAATTATACTCACTCTATTCTTAGTTCTATTCTTACTAGCGTACTAAAGTTTGAAGCCTAAGCTATCAATTTCTTTAGCTTTGTCTTCTACCCATTTCATTTCTTGAAGGCATATCAAAGCATTTAAGAAATGGTTAGATAATTGTAAGATATGAAGTTTGTATGATCGAGGTGAAGGAAGCAGGAGATTTGAGCGTGCTAAAAGATTCAGGTTTGGAACAGGGGAAGAGGAATGCACTAGAGATAGGAGGATCAAATAAATTTGTAGCTGGGGAAGGAAGTGATAGGAGA
Organism: Apostasia shenzhenica; assembly: GCA_002786265.1. Classification (NCBI taxonomy): domain Eukaryota; kingdom Viridiplantae; phylum Streptophyta; class Magnoliopsida; order Asparagales; family Orchidaceae; genus Apostasia; species Apostasia shenzhenica. The sequence goes on along the minus strand of KZ452012.1, from coordinate 3,888,811 downwards.
AGCGAGTAGAATAAATGGAGGAATTACTCTAGGTGAAAGTGGAATAATCAACGTCGTTTGCTTGAACTACATTGCTTGCGAGATTCCAGAGAAGGGGTGGCTGACTGCAGATTGCATCCATGGTGAGGCACTGATGAGGGGAATTTAACTATTGATTACATTGATGGTGTCTCTATGTAGGGAATCCAGTGGTAGTGATCAAAGAAGAGAGAGTGATGAACAGTACTTATTGGTGTTAATATACTTGTGAAATTATTTATATTCAGTTTATATGTTCGGACCAAGCTAATTTACATTGGTGAAATTCTGGTTAATCTGATTGTGACTTGTTACATTAGAAAGTCAACACTTGCTGTTAAGTTCGATTGGGCTTTGTGTCAAGTTGGGGTCAGTCCCAAATTGCCAAACCCTACTTTCACATCCTGGAGGGTACAACCCTGTATTAGTCTCTTTTTTTTCAAATTTTTATTAGAATGACCTTTGGCACTAAACTTGTAATTCACCTAGGATTTGGTGAGTCTTCGTCTTGTAGTTCTCTGGAGTCTCTGATGCCAAACTTAGGCAAGCAAGAGTTTTTCTTCAGGATTGGATTTATTTGTATTTTTTCTTTTTTTGTAGTTTTCATTTTCTTAAATTTCTAAGATGAGGGCTTTGTTTTTACTCTTCTTAAAAACCAACTGAATCGAAGTGTTGCCTCATATGCAGTAGATGATGATGTAGTGTGGAATATGGGATTGTCCCGGTCCTTGCTAATGATTTGAAGTTAAGTTGTACATGATGTTTTACTTTCTTCTTTTGAATAATGTATAGGCCTAGGGTTTATGATATACGTCAAATTGAGATAATCTTATTCACCGATTTGAGCTTTTAGCTAATTGCATTTCTTTCGTGCAAAGATAAAGCTGTTTATGATATTTCTTTTCGTCTTGCAGCATTAGGCTGACAACCTTTGATGCTGTTAAAGCTTTTATATGCGCCGCCCAAAACGAACTCGAAGTGCTCAGAGACAGAGTGAAAGAAAAAGTAGCGCCATGAAGTATTCAAGTTATTGATGTTCAAATTAACCTAATGCTTCAATTCTTTTTGATGATTCTCTTCTTGGAGAGCCCTCCTGCCATTTGCAATTACCAACCGAGCTTTTTATGATGCATTTACAGGGATTTTCTGGATGCCTTCTGATTGTATTAATTTTTCCTTTCATTTTTGATTTGTTGCTTTATTTTAAGGGAAGCTTAGTGCATCTAAAATCCATGTAATATGTTTTCTTTTATGATTGAAAGTAGCTGCTCCAACTCTATCAAAAAAAAAAAAAAAAAAATCTGTGCTCCAACTCCTCTATAGAGCTCTTTCAATCAACTGTTTCTCATTGAAAAAAGGAAGTTAGCAACTACTTACTGGTAGGTATGCTTGGGCTCTCATTTAAATTGCAGAATGAGTTCAAACTAAAGATATTTTAGTGTTTATTTTTTTTTTGATGGAATTTTATAGTGTTTATTGAGTTGAATGTGAAATGACAAAAGAGTACTGTCTTGAATTAAGCATGCAATATTTTATTTCTAAACTTGATTTGTTGTTGTTGACGTAGGATGTGGGGGTCCCAGAAAACACCGAAGAGAAAGAGAGAGAGTCCCGTGAGACGGCGGCGCGCAAGGGGGGGTGAGCCTGTTAATGGCGGCTCAGAGAGAAGATTCTGTCCAAAGCAACCAGAAAAGCACACAGAGATTTAAGGTGGTTCAGGGAAGAAATCCCCTACGTCCACCGGTTCGTCAACGAAGAAGTTTCACTAAGTGGGAAAATAACCCTAAGACAGGGCTTATACAGTGCTTTGTTATGAAAAAGAAGAAGAGGAAGAAGAAGAAGAAAAAAAGCTCTTCAGTTGGGGCTCTGTTACAAAGGAATGAGAAAACTAGGGATCTCCGAGCCTGAGTCTTTCTCTGCCCCTCCTTTTTCTTTTTTTTGTCGTTTTTTTAGCTGGGACTGTTCAGCGGTTTTTATAGCCGTTGACATGCGTAGCTCCACCCTGGTTTTCCGGAGGGAAGGTGATGGGTGAGCTCTGAGCGCCGCTTGTCTGTCACTGGAGAAGTCCGCAGCTGTACAAGGAAGATGACATCTTTTAATGCTGGTACTTTTATGGGGAAGAGCGCTGTACGGGAATCGGCCGGGTTAGGTGAAGTTGATTGTGATAGGCGTTACCTCGTACCCTCAGGCCCGAGGTTACGAGGGATGATCCTGGAACGTCGTGGCCGATGTCTGAGTGAATCCTCGAGCTCGAGGTTTGACCTGGTCAATAGCCCTGCAAACTGGAAGTTGAGTCAGCAAATCAATCAATCAAGTACAGACCCGTCGGGCGCCACGCGTTCGGCCAGGATGCAGCGCAGGAACCACGTGTTAACATCAGCCCCCTGCATTGTCAAGACGCGAATATTAATATGGGTCCTGGAATGCGAACCGTCGCGAAGGTGGACGCGCTGCTCAAGGTCTGCAAGGATAAGATGGGGGCGGAGTCTGTTGCTTTGCATTCCATCATTCTTGTCTGTTGAGTTTCTGAAAGAAAGTGAGGGCGATACCGGAGATGGCGGAGAGAAGATGGAAGGTTGTATCCGGCCTCTCTAAGAAAAGAGCCGGAGCACCAGTGACAGACGCCCCTCCGGAGAAGAAGATGCCGAAGGCAGGCGTATCTTTGGAGGTAAGAGCCCCTACGGCTAGGGTTGCCGGTGCCCTGGTACAGACGTTGGAGTCTCTCTAGGGTACCGAGAGTGCTGAAGCCGCAGCGGTGGTGGTAGTCTCTGAATCTCCAGTTAAGCCACCTCCGAAAGCTAAGGAGTTAAGGGAGGTGGTTTTGATAGGAGAAATAGCCAGTGGAGAGAAGTTGGCACCAGGGAAGATCATGCTCAAGGATGAAGAGTTTGGGCGGTTCCTCCCTGGTGTCGGGGTTTCTGATGAAGGTGAGGGGGAACCATCCCTGTTTGTTGGTAGGTCTATTCCCTTAAGAGTCCCAATTCATGCCTCTGATGTTGCCCTAATTTCTGAAAAAATCAAGGGGGCTATTGGGAAAAAGGTTGGTCTCAATGAGGGGCGAGTCTCTCCTTACTGCCTCTGAAACTGGAGGGTTAGAGGCGGAGAAGGTGAGGGAGGAGAGAGGAGAAGCTCTCCCGGCCGTTCCCAGCACCTCCCTCAGTATCGAGGGTGTCTGTAGCGTGCTGGGAGATCGGCTAAGTGAGATAAGGCGGGCGAAGGAGAAGATTTTAGGAAACACCTCTGAGGCTCTGGAGGTGGTAAAGTCCCTGAAGAGTAAGGAGGTAGCAGAATCTCACTACCTCCAGAGGATAAGGGACTCGGAGGATGCTTTGTCTCAAATCATAAAGTGTTCTCTGAGTAATCAGAAGGAGGAGTTGGAGGGGCTACTCCAGCTGGAAGGCAGATTAGTTTCCCTAGCCCAGGTTAATGCGGAGTGGGCTAATAAGAGTGAGATTTCGAGGGGAGAGTTCAATCGCAATTTGGAGGGAGTGAATCAGGCCCACTCCGCCCACGTCAAAGACCTCCAAAAAAGATTAAAGGATTTGGACGATGATAGGGAGGCTTTGAGGGAGGAAAGAAGGAGGTTAAGGGAGGAACTGACTAAGGCCAGGGAGGCCTTGTCAGGGGCGAAAGAGGTGGCCTCCGAGGCCCGCCGCCGGGAGGAGCTGTTGAAGTCTGAAGTTCGCTCCCTGCGGGCTCTGGTGGAGAACAGTTCTGGATGGCGAGGGCGACGTATGGAGGACCTGGAAGAGGCGGTGAAGAGGGCGGTGAAGATTGCCAGTGCCTCGCCGGTGGGTCGCCATACGCAGCATCAGGCTGCCTTTGATGCTCTTCTGCAGACATTGGTTGATGTAGGTACCTTGAACCAGGAGAACATCAGGGACCCAGCGGTTCTTTCCTTCTGTGGTCCTAAGGGGCCAGACAGGTTCTTTGATGCTGGGAGCTGCCCTCCTGAGGAGATTCCTCCACCAAGGTCCTACTCAGGTTGGGGGAGTTGGCCTCTGGAGCCCGGGACCTCTGGGGAAAGCCCTGCGACTCCTCTGGAAGCCAGATGGCTAGGCCGGCGCGATCCTTCTGGAAGTCAGTAGGCAGAGCGTCAGCTGTGCCCGAGGTAAGGGGTCTTTCTCCTCAACCAGCTCCTCAGCCTGCTAGGAGATGATTCTTCCTTTGAGGCACTTGCAGGATCCACTTCTCAAGCAGATAGCTCCAACGAAGCTGGAATTATAGCTTGTGGTGAGGAAACTGAGGAGTCTCCTAGGGACATCTGCTGCCTGTGGTCAGGAAAGTAACAGTCTGGTCCTAAGGAGGAGGAGCCCTGGTTAAGAGGTCTGAATTCATCAGGCCAGGTGTTTAAGTTCTGAAGCCTTTTATCTTTCTTTATTTTTCTTGTTCTCATGAGAGGAACATGTGGGGACAAAGAGAGAAATTGTAATCAAAATCTATCTTTAATGAAAATGCATTTTTCCTTCTCAGAAGCTTTGTTGTGAATGAATTCTTGTTATGTATCTTTTCTCTCGTGTTTCGAAGTAGGTATCACGAAGTCTCAGAAAAGAACACATGAATCCATAAGTAAAAGATAAAGGATTTTCCGAAAGCAAAGAAATCCTAAGTAAAAGGCGGAAAAGTTATCTTTGAATCCCCGTACACGATATAAGAATATCGAACACATAGAAAGAAAATTGCCATCCCTCGAACCCTCGTGCACGATATAAGAATATCGAACACAAAGAAAGGAAATAGCCATCCCTCGAACCCGCGGGCACGATATATGAATATCGAATAAAAGGAAAAGTAGCCAACCTTCGTGCCCGATGTATGATTTCTCGAGGACGGAAAAAAGGCGGGAAGGAGAGGAGTGGCGTTTTGGGAATCGTGTGCCGCTTCGATTCCTAGGATTGTCAGAAAGAACGAGTGGTCTGAGATGCTCGCACGTTAACCCAGAAGATCAGATGGTTGGGAGATAAAAGGTCGCACTCGTCCCCTATAAACGGCCGTCCTGAGCGGGGGCTACTTCTTCTTTCCAAAAACCTTAAGTTTTTGAGAGAAAAGAAAGAGGGCACCCGCTCCACCTGTTTGAAAGGGAGGACTGAGTGAAAAAGAAAAAATAAAGGAAGGGAGATCGAGTGGGCCGGACTGGCCGATCGATTCTAGAAGGATGCTAGCTATCAGGAGTCCCTCATGATGGAACATGAGGTGCTCAACGCGACCAAAGGGTTTAGGGGGAACCCTTGCTTAATGGTCATCCCGCCTGCCGCCGACCTCCGGCCAAACAGCCCGCCTGAGGGGGCGGTGTGTGTGTATAGGGCGCAAGTGGAATACGGTCTGATGCTATCGCCGCAACCAGAGTTCAAGGAAGTCTTGAATTCATTTCAACTTGTGCCAGCACAGCTTTCCCCCAACGTCGTTGCCTACATCTACTCCTTTCTGAAGCTTCTGCAAGCCAGGGGGATGGCGTGGAGTTTGACGCTGTTTAGGAGTTTGTTTAGCTGGATGGCGGTACCAGGGTATGGGGGGTGTTTGGCCTTGCGGTTGAGGTCGAGGAAGGCGATGTTTTCGGGTGCTAGTAGTTCGCACTCGGATTGGAGAGATTTCTATTTTTTTGTAAGCGGGGATTTGGGAATCCCCTTGACGCCTGGAGCTTGCCCCACCGAATTCATTGGTGATGCTCAATGGATGGCAGGCACATCCGTCCAGAAGAACCTGGAAGTTTTGAAAGGGCAAAGCTGGCCCCTGAAAGACTTCCTGAGGTTGGTGAAGAACGACGTATCCT
>KZ452012.1:3782897-3880188 GCA_002786265.1 Apostasia shenzhenica | reverse complement strand
CTTTAGTGTGGCTAGCTCTCTTTTTTATTCCAGGAGGTCTAAGTCGACCCTTCGTGAACTATCGTTTTCTTCCATCCAAGTTTGTAAAGCCTCGGGTTCGAAACTGGCAGCAGCTTCTATTCTGGGGGAGAGGTGTTCCAGCTCAACTGGTATAACAGCGTCCATTCCGAATGAGAGGGAGAAAGTCGACTCCTGGGTAACCTCGGAAGGGGCTGTGTTGTAAGCCCAGAGAGCTCCTGGTAACTCTTCCGGCCAGCAGGCTCTTGCGCCGTCTAGGCGTTTCTTTAGAATATTCAGGATGTTTTTGTTCGCGGCTTCCGCCTGGCTGTTGGTGTGAGGGTGCCAAACGGAGGCGTATTTGAGGTTGATTTGGTGCTCTCCACAGAAATCATGGATCCTCTGATTGGCGAATGGAGTGCCATTATCTGTGATAATTACCATGGGTATGCCATACCTGCAGACGATGTTGGCCCAAAGGAATTTCTCAACGTTTTGGGCAGTGGGCTGAGTGAGTGGCTTAGCCTCAATCCACTTAGTCAAGTAGTCAACTGCAACCAGTATCCACTTGTAGCCCCTTATGGCCGTGGGCATAGGTCCTAAAAAATCCAGCCCCCAAATGGCGAAGGGCCAAGATGAATTGATAGGCTTGAGGTATCCTGCGGGTTGCCTCTGCATGTCGGCGTAATATTAGCATTGAGAGCATTTTTCTACGAATACCTGAGCGTCCTTGTGGATATTGGGCCAGAAGAAACCCTGGCGTAGGATTCGCATGACGAGGCTCCTACCTCGCGCATGTGTTCCACATTCTCCTTGATGTATCGCTTCCATGACTTTCAGGGCTTCGTCGGGTCTCAAGCATTTGGTGAGGGGTTTAGCGTAGGATCTTCTGTATAGTTCCCCGTCGATGAGGGTGTATTTTGCACAAATAAGCTTCAGTTTCTGCGCCTCCTGCCTGCTGCCCGGCTGGATTCCGCTCTTTAAGTAGTCCAGGATCCTGTTCATCCAGCAGGGCGATCGTTCTTCAGAAGAAGCTTCAGCGCATTCGAAACTAGGCCTTTCGAACACCTGAGTCCGGCGAGAGTTTGGCAGCCCCTCTTTGGCGAGCCGGTCCGCCACCTGGTTTTCTTCACGGGGCACATGCGTCAAGGAGAAATCTTCGAAAAAGGAAATCAGAGACTTGGCCTGATGCAGATATTTCTTCAAAACCTCGTCATTCGTCTCGAACGTCTGGTTTACCTGATTGACGACTAGCAGGAAGTCGCTAAACACCTGTATGCGCTTTACAGCCATGCTAAGCGCGAATTTTAATCCTGCAATGAGGGCCTCATACTCCTGGTTGTTTGTCGCTCTGAATCGGAGCGTCACAGCCTGATGAAGCACAGCCCCCATCGGGCTGGTTAGGAGGATCCCAGCCCCCTGGGATTGCGAATCCTGATGCGCCGTCAACATGAAGCGACCAGAAGTTTGTCGCGGCTCTGGGGGGCGGCGGCTCCGTCGTGGAAAACTCAGTGACGAAGTCGGCCAGAGCCTGAGCCTTGATTGCCGTCCGTGAGGCAAACCTGATGTCGTATTCTCCCAGTTCGATAGACCATTTGAGTAGTCTTCTCGAAATCTCGGGGGTGTGTAAGATCTTCAGGAGTGGTTGGTCTGTAACCACCTGAATAGTATGAGACCAGAAGTAGGGTCTCAACCTCCTGGCCACTATCAGAAGGGCCAGAGCTAGCTTCTCCAGAGTGGGATACCGACTTTCGGTGTCCAGGAGTATGTGGCTAGTATAGAAGATAGGATGTTGAATTCCCTTCTCGTTGTCCAGGAGTACCGCTGAGACTGTAGTGTCGGACACTCCTAGGTAAAGAGAGAGAATGGTACCTTCTTTTGGCGCTACCAACACCGGAGCCGAAGTTAGGTATTTCTTCAGTTCAATAAATGCTGCTTCACATTCACTGTCCCAGAATCCTTTCTTGTTATTGCGCAGACAACGGAAGAAAGAAGAACAGCGATCACCGGCCTTTGAGATAAATCTGCCTAGACTGTTGATCCGCCCTGCTAGCTTCTGGATTTCCTTCGCCGTTTTCGGGGAGGGCATGTTTTGAATGGCTGATATTTTATCGGGATTTGCCTCTATCCCTCTGACGGAGACCAAATATCCCAGGAATTTTCCTGAAGCAGCGCCGAAGGTACATTTGGCAGGGTTGAGCTTAAGGTTGTACCTTCGGAGAGTGTCGAGTGTTTCCCGGAGATCACCGAGGTGTTCTGCTAGACTTCTGCTTTTGAATAGGACGTCGTCTACATAAGCTTCGAGGTTCCTTCCTCTCTGGTTTTTAAAGACAGCGTCAATCATGCGCTGATACGTAGCACCAGCGTTTTTGAGGCCGAAGGGCATGACCCTGTAGCAGTAGGTTCCGTAATCAGTGATGAAAGTTGTCTTCTCCTCATCTCCCTTGGCCATCCAGATCTAGTGATACCCGGAGAAGGCATCCAAAAAGCTCATAACCTCATACCCGACGGTACGATCCACCATAACGTCGATACGAGGGAGGGGGTATGTGTCTTTGGGGCAGGCCTGATTCAACGACCTGAAGTCTACGCACATTCTCCACTTCCCACTGGCCTTTTTAACCATTACGACGTTGGTTAACCATCGGGGATACTGGACTTCCCTGATGTAACCAGCTCCGAGTAGCTTTGTGATTTCCTCCTTGATGGCATCCTGCCTTTCTCCTGCAATTACTCTCTTCTTCTGGGTAACAGGGGTGACAACCTGAGATACATTTAAGTGGTGTTCGCAAATCGCCCTGTTCATGCCTGTAACATCCTCGGGAGACCATGCAAATACATCGATATAGCCAGAAAGAAGGGCAGTAACTTCTGTCTGCTGTTTCTCATTTAGGAAAGATGAAATATTTACAGTTTTGGAAGAGCCCTCACCTCCTAAGGCTACGCTGACAACTCCTTCCTGTGGTTTGACTGGTTGGGTCTCCCTAGGTTCCATTTGATCGACTACAAGCTGCGCCGCTATCTAAAAGCAGCGGGCAGCCTGTATTGCGTCTCCCCGGATGGTGACTACGCCATTGGAGGTCGGAAACTTCGCGCACAGGTGGGGCGTGGAGATCACCATCTCGAAGGAGTTTAGAGTTGTCCTCCCCAGGATGGCGTTGTAGCCCGATTTAGCTCTGATGACTGCGAAGTTGACCATACTCATAGCGTGGCCGTTGTCATCACCGAAGGAGACGGGAAGAGTTATGAATCCAAGGGGTTGGACCCTTTCACCGGAGAAACCAAGTAAGGTAGTCCCGGCGTGGAGGAGGTTAGTCTCCTTGAGTCCCATCTGCAAGAAGGCGGACTCAAACAGGATGTCGGCGGCGCTCCCAGAGTCGAGGAGTACCCGCCGAACATCGAAATCAGCGATGCGGGCAACGACCACGATTGGATCATTATGCAAGTTGCCCTGTTGGGGAAGATCTTCACTGCAGAATGTAAGGGGGATGGATGAGGCGTGATGCTCGGAGATGCCGCCGACTTCTACTCCTTGGCGCTGAGCGATCGAGTCAATGCTGAAGATGGCATGGATAGTTCTGTTGGCAGGAGGATAGGGGCGCCCCTGCTGGCTAGGGCCTATGGGTGGTAGGGCCTTGGCAGAAGCTTCAGCAGCCTCGGGAGCTTTCCCTTTCTGGGCGGTAGTGAAGGTTGAGGCCATCTGCATGAATTCCTCGAGCTTGCCCTGATTTGCCAGCTTCTCGAGCAAGAATCTGAGGCCTCGACAACGGTGAAGTCTGTGCCCATAGTTCCCGTGGAACTCGCAGTAGTCGTTGGGGTCTACCTCAGGAGGCGGCGCTGGTTTAGGCCCAGTGGGCCGTACCCAACCCTGCTTGATGGCCGCCGCATAGACCTCGGGGAGGGGCCTAGATAGAAGAAGTTTCGGAAGCTGGGTATGTCGGGGCCTCCCTTCTTCTTGATCACGAGGTCTAGCTATCTGTGCCCTCGTGATCGAGGGTTCAATACTCTGATGTTTCCTTTTGCTCCTGTCCTGTCTTGCCCCAGAAACACCTGGGGGGAGGATTCAGCATCCTCCAACAGCATGAACTAACTGGCCCTAGCCACCAGTTCTAGGTAACTCCGAGGTTTCGCCAACTGTAGAGACTTGGACAGGTCCCCTACCTTGAGCCCTCTCCGGAAGTTATGCATGGCCACTGCAGGCTCTACATCCTCGGCTTCGGCTGCAGCGGCGAAGAAGCGGTTGGTGTAATCCCGAAGGTTCTCTCTTTCGCCTTGTTTGATGTTGGTGAGGACCATGCCGGATACGACCATATGGGTCCGCCCTATGAAACGGGCGATCAACTCCCACTTCAGATGCTCATAGGAGGTGATGTGATCTTGGGGCAGCTTGACGAACCAGCTGAATGCCGCCCCCTTCAATGTGTTGGCCAGAAGGTGACACCTAGTGGCTTCATCCAGCCGGCGATATCGGACGGCGGCCTCAAACCCCTACACGTGCTCACGGGGGTCTGTTGCGTCTCTGTAGACCTCCAACCTGGGTGGCCGGAAGTCCTCTGGGATGGGGGCCAGACGGATGGTATCGGAGAAGGGGGCATTTCCGTCCATCGGCCCGAAGAATGGATCAGGTCCGTGATGAGGAGCCTGAGCGCCGGGAAAGAGGGGGTCTCTTCCAGCTAGGAACGGAGGGAAAGCAGGTGGGAGAAAAGCTGGTTGTGGTAGCGGACAAGGTAGGAGGGGGTTTTGATGAACCTCCTGGAAACAGTTAGGACGTATGGGTGGTCTGGAAGAACCAGAAGATTGGATGGAGAGCGGCGCAGCTTGGGGCACTGGTGCAGGGACTTCGGCCACCACGGGAATCGGAAGGAACGGAGCCGGGGCCGCCGCAGGTGCCGGAATCATCTCGGGAATCGCCGCAACCGGCGGAGGGGGTGCAGGGACTTCCGCTACCGGCGGACGAGGAAGTACTGCACAGACCGGCTGAGCCTGTCTGAGGATGACGGCCTGCTGCGCCGTGAGGCCGGTGACCATGTCAGTGAGGTTTGCAAGCATCCCCTGGAGCTCCGAGACACGGGTGCCTCTAGAAGAGGAGGCAGACTCGGCGCGCCGCCGGGAAGTAGAAGTTGAGGCTCCGTCATCCGGCGCCCGGGCAGAGGGTTCTCCCACATGTATACTGCAAGCAGCAGAGTTGGTTTTGCGCGTTCTAGCCACCATCTCTCCAAGGTCTCAATGAAAGCACCAGAAGATGTTGACGTAGGATGTGGGGGTCCCAGGAAACACCGAAGAGAAAGAGAGAGAGTCCCGGGAGACGGCGGCGCGCAAGGGGGGGTGAGCCTGTTAATGGAGGCTCAGGGAGAAGATTCTGTCCAAAGCATCCAGAAAAACACACAGAGATTTAAGGTGGTTCAGGGAGGAAATCCCCTACGTCCACCGGTCCGTCAGCGAAGAAGTTTCACTAAGTGGGAAAATAACCCTAAGACAGGGCTTATACAGTGCTTTGTTATGAAAAAGAAGAAGAGGAAGAAGAAGAAGAAAGGAAGCTCTTCAGTTGGGGCTCTGTTACAAAGGAATGAGAAAACTAGGGATCTCCGAGCCTGAGTCTTTCTCTACCCCTCCTTTTTCTTTTTTTTGTCGTTTTTTTGGCTGGGACTGTTCAGCGGTTTTTATAGCCGTTGACATGCGTAGCTCCACCCTGGTTTTCCGGAGGGAAGGTGATGGGTGAGCTCTGAGCGCTGCTTGTCTGTCACTGGAGAAGTCCGCAGCTGTACGAGGAAGATGACATCTTTTAATGCTGGTACTTTTATGGGGAAGAGCGTCTGTACGGGAATCGGCCGGGTTAGGTGAAGTTGATTGTGATAGGCGTTACCTCGTACCCTCAGGCCCGAGGTTACGAGGGATGATCCTGGAATGTCGTGGCCGATATCTGAGTGAATCCTCGAGCCCGAGGTTTGACCTGGGTCAATAGCCCTGCAAACTGGAAGCTGAGTCAGCAAATCAATCAATCAAGTACAGACCCGTCGGGCGCCACGCGTTCGGCCAGGATGCAGCGCAGGAACCACGTGTTAACAGTTGTAAATACATATTTTCATTTCTTAAAAGAGAATTTTAATTATCCATCAAAGTTAGAAGGGATATTGTAAATATTCATGCTCAAAATTTATTTAATAATAAGGAAAATTATGAGGGTAATTTTTTTTCCAATGAAGAATTGGGCTTTTTTAGGCTCATAAATGAAGTTTGGGCTTGCCCACCGGCTCCTTTTGCATGGTATATATTTGCGTATTTTCTATTTAAACAAGATTATTATAACATTTTATGATTTCAATGTAGATGTATTGTTTGTTTTAGTTTTACGAAAATTGGGTGACTTGAGCATTTTTTAGGAGGTCACTCATCTCAGTACTATTCCAGCTCAAGTACGTTTAATTATAAAATTTTTCATAATTAGTCTCACAATTTTATCCTAAATAATGTCTCTATCTTGTGAGATTATGTTATCTATTTATATAATTTAGGATTTTTCTCTTTTTTAAATGTGAGATGATTCGTTCATGTACTGCTCTCACCACTCATTATTCAGTTTAGAAGCTTGTTAGGAGTTGTATTTTGCTTCAGTAGTTTTTTTCTCTTAAGATATCATCCAGCAATCACTTTCTGTCCTTTTCGACCACGAGCATCACAACTATACTGTTAATTGATAGGGTATGCTGCTTATAGATTCTTATAGTTTGTGGTAACTAATTAGTTGATGCACTTCTTTAATTAATATTGAACTAGTATAATTTATTAATGTAACATTATGCTAGTAATTAATATACAAAATATGGGGATTGTGCTCATAATTTAACCAATTGGTGGTCATGATTTTGGGTCCTTTGATCTCCAAAAGAAGAATATGTCTACATTATGCATTATTTTGCAAGAAATGCATGGCTGAGATATTTCCTTTTATGAATAACTTATTTTAGTCCTCTATGGCATTGTTTTCACTTCATAATGATAAACAATGATTAAAGAGATGGGATAAATTGCTTATAGGTTCATGAGCTTTCCAATCCATTGCTAATTGACTTACGATCTTTGAATCATAGCATTTAAGTCCATTAGATTGATAAGGGCTCGTGAGAACATTCCTTTTTGAAAAGATTTTTTATTTGGGATAACTAACTGTCATATTGTATTTACTTTCTAATTCTTAAATATATCAAATAAATCACTCTAATCTTTTAAAAAAAATTATCCCTTCGTTAAGATGATTTCGCTTATAACGGTTTATAACAATGAAGGAGTGCGGGATGGGAGAGAGTGATTTTATATTAGTTGTTTAGATTATTGTAACTTAAAATAATTGGATGAGTTGATATGAAATGCTTAGAAGATTGAGAAAATTATTTTAAATATTAGAAAAAATTTAGTGATAAATAAAAAAACAACAAATTATAAGAAATAATATAATGGAATATAATTGTCACCTATGTGTCAACTTAGGATTATGTTTGAGTATAATTTGATATTTTGGCCATGATTGCCTAACTCTTCACAGTACAAATCCAATCATCAACAAACTATTCTACAAAATTATTCTACAACCAGATCAATAAACACTGGCATGTTCTTTTTCTTTTGTCTGTTGGTGAGGAAGCAATATTCAAATTGGGCACTCTATAAAAAAAAAAAAAAAAAAAAAAAATCAAATTGGGTACCATTGATATTGCCCTTTTAGAAAAAAAAAATTATTTATTTTAAGTTAAAATATCTTAATATTTATCAAATTAATTTTAAAATATATGCATTTAATTAGTCTCTAAATATATGCATTCAGTTGACATAATAGGTTATATCAAATATTTAGGGACCAATTCGATAGATAATAATGTAATTTAACTTAGTAATTATATAATAATTTGATAGTTTAAAAATGTATTTCAACTGAATACAAATGCTTAGAAACTAATTTATAATTTGAACTGAATAGTGATAATTGTAAAATTATTCGTAACTACATCGAGGAATTTAAGCTAAAATGCACATATTTAAAGATCGATTCATCATATATTAAATTATTTTAACTTAATACAAGTAACTATATGATAATTTAATAATTTTTCAATATATTTAAATAGAATACTAACAATTAGCCATCGATTTGTTGTATATTAAGGTATTTGAACTTAAAACTCACAATTAGAGAACTTAGATTTAACCGTTTCAAGTCGAGCTAGTTTAAATTATTTTTTATAATTTTAGTTGAATTCAAGTTGATCCGAGCTGGTTGATTCAACTAAGTGACAATACAAGAGCATTTGGAAGTGTGCTCTATCGCCTCCCAGGTTGATAACGCGAGTTCCATTATCTCGATTGAAGAGAAGTGTGCGGAGAGGATAATGCACTGTCTTTGGGGGAGGTGTAACATGACCTCAGGCAATGTTACCTGTCTGAAAAATTATTGGGTGTGGACAGCGCACCGTTCGGACGCCCAATCAAAGGGCGCCACATGTGCCCAGACCCAGCTGTATGACACACGTGGCGCTCTCTGATTGGGTTTCGGACGGTGTGCCGTCCGAACCCAATAACTTCTCCACCTGTCTCCCGCATCGAGTGACATTTTCGTGAACTCGGGCTTGAAACTCCGCGCAAATATTTGAGGGTCTGAGTCACCTATCGCTGTCGGTTGCGACGTGGACAGCTTTGATGAAACAGTGGTCCCGACTCCCACGTGTGAACATTTTTTAATACATATTAAATCAAACAGCACTTATAATAATAATAATATTAAAAGAATATGAACGGCATTTAATTTCATCAAATCTTAGAATTTAATTAGTAGATAGATAATAATTGATGGCATTAAATTGACTGAAACTATTGGAGGAATATTTTCCCCACACATCTATACCTTTTCATCTTCTCTAATAAATGATTTCATGAGTTGTCTCACAAATGTATTTAAATAATATTAAAAATAACATAAATTGTTCATAGAAGAAGACCACAATTCTTGCAATTTACTTATAGAACTGCTTATTATACATAATCTAAAATCGATAATAACAAAAAAATCAAAAGCACGAATAATATAACACACCAAAAGTAGTTCTATAACTTTCATTTTTTTTTAAATTTCATAAACATCTCACGTTTCGAAGGATAAAGAGATATTATTGAGTTCAAGAGCCTGAATATTAGAGTGCGCAACAGCAACCTGCCTCGTATGCGTAGGTTTCGCAATGCTCATGGTGAGCAGGGTTTGAACGCTCGAGCAATCAAGCATTAAAATCTAATAATTTTTCACGGTTTGAAATTTAAGAGTGAGTTGCAATTTTCCCGCTTCCGGTCTTCCATTTGGTGCTATCGGAGGGATGTTGAAATGAGTCCTTCTTTTGAATGTATCGACTTTTGTTGCATTATTACACAAGTTGATCGAAACTTGAGAATTCAAATCGGATTCGGGACAAATTTTCGGGTGAAATTATATCTTAGTAGCCCTACTTATATCAAAATTAGCCATGTACTCATGCATTCTTAGAACTCCTTATGATTTCATTCAACTATTTATCAAAATAACTTCTATGATGCCATCACTAAATAAATACAAAACACATCACCTTAATCAGTGCTAATTAAGCTTCTCATGCCACTAATAACTTGTTTAACCTTAAAATTCTACCCAATTTAATTACTTTCCTCTATGAAATAAATAATCTAACTTATAAATATAAATTAATTATCATATTAGCTAGCTTTCAGCTATTTGTATTTGAGATATTTAGGTATTTGATTTCACATACTTTTTTGTTCTTAATGAGTATGCATCATCTTTGAAAACGAATAAGATTGTCTTATTATTTAATGATTTTCACCATTTATAATTAATTATACATGCAAAAATCACTTATTTTATCTCATTAATTTGTAATATTTATACTCTAATTGCTTGAAAATATACTAATCTTATATGTAAGTGTGACGCCCGTGGCTGAAGAAGACGGAGAGTGATTGCCAGGTGATATCCTAAGAAAAAAAAATCACTAAGGCAAAGTGCAGTATTTGGCAGGCTTTTAGGTCAATAAATAGTAGTGGCAGGAGCACAAAAATAAATTATCCCACATCGAAAAGGGGGGAGATCCTAAGCTATAAATGATAGAAGCATCCTTTTGAGGTAAAATCGTGAGGTTAATGATTGGAAACTCTATAGTTAAACGTGTTTGAGCAGATATAATACCACTACATTTAAATCACGATATATTATAGTAAATTTAAAGATAAATAAAAAAATTCTATTAAATTTAATAAAATATTCCTCTTAATTTATAAATTTTGATTATTTATTAGATAGTTAAACAAGTTTATTGCAGAGTACTAGTAAAAAAATCTATAAAAATAGAAGTGTTTGAATATATTATTAATATATATATATATATATATATATATATTATTTTTCTTTTTTTACATCTAAGAATTACAAATAAGGTTATAATAAATCTAAAATAAATCGAATTTATTCTGATAACAGACATAAATAACGACATCTCGACCGTTTTCATAATATTATTAATAAGAAAAATATTTAATTATGACAGAGACTTAACGTAACGCTGGGAATATTTATTTTTAGTGGGAAATAAAAGAGTAAATTGCATCTGACTCTCTAAATTTTGGTTCTCATTACCTGCTAATTATGTTCGAAACTTGAAACTCGGGCCCATTTTACTCAATGCGTTTCATTCGACTCAAAGTCAACCCGATCTGAATAAATTAATTCAACTCGTAATCAACTCGAGACTTATATTTTGATATATATATATATTTAGGTTTTCTTTAAATGCATTTTTAAGATATTATAAGTGTATATATGTTTTGAAAGATATATATTGAAGTGATTAAAATATAAAAAAAATATTATATATATATATATATCTAATTAAAATATTATATGTAATAGATGATATATGTTAATATACAAGTCTTAAAATAAGATTAAAAGTAAGACTTGATTCAACTCGGTAATCGACTTGAACTTGAAAAAATTTTAATTAACTCGAAACAAATTTGGCTCAAACTCGATTTGATAAGAACGATACATTTATACTAAAACTTTTTTTTGTTGTCGAATATGCTTCGATAATAAGATCTAAGTTGAACTATCGACCTATCGAATATAATAGGTCTGTCTTTTGAATATTAATTGTAGCTCCTTCAAATGCGAAACGGTACGAAGGAGTCAGCCATCTTCTACACTTGTAGCACATATTTAAACCACCATCTCTCAACACATGGTTTTCCCCTTCCAAAGTTTTCACATAAAAGCTTCTTCTCTACATTTTCATCATCCTCTCACTCATTATTTGTTCACTTAAAATCACTATCGATTCACTATCAATGAGAACGATGCAATAGAATGAGAGATCTTTGACTGATTTCGATCTTATTCCCGCTTCGCCCGATGGTAATAATTAGTTCTAGCTTTTCGTTTGGTTCATTTTTTATACGAACTTTTCTTACGTTAATGTTACATATTTTTATGTGAATTTTATTGTGGACGCATATAGGAATCATTTAGATATTTTTAATGCAATCACATTTTTCTTGTAGTCATGTGGTGTATAAGGACTAATAATTACTCATTATATCATCTTAAACATAATTTATTAACATGTATAAATGGCATCAAATTAGACTTAACTAAATGAAAAATGTAAATTAAGTGATAGTAAAATAAAATATTTCACATATTCTCATTCAAAAGTCTCAAACTTTTAATATATATATACATATAAAAAAAATATCAAATTTCTCATTAAACATAAAAATGATGACGAAGAAGACTTGAATTGAATTTAACAAAACACATTTCTTTCTCATTTTCTGTAAAATTACTTGTATTTATTTCATCCCTATTCGTCTCGTCTCAAATTTATAACTAATAGTTTATTTTTATCGAAATATGGAGATGGTATCTATTTAAATTTTTTGTAATATTAAGATTTTTTTAATTTTATTTACTAAATAGTGTTAAATAAGTATTTTTTTTTTATTTTTTTCTCTTGAAAAAAACTCAATATAGGTTTGATTCAAGTGAACGTGAGTTGTCTTCCTCAGAAACAGAGCAACGTTACACCTGCGTTAAAAAGGCCATCTTTCCCTCACTTTCCTCTACCGTCTCTTAATTCCCCCTTCTGATCTGCCTCTCCGGCTCCGCCATGGCCGCCGCCTTCATTCCCCTTCTTCCTCCCTACCCCTTCTTCCTCCTCCTGGCCCTCCTCGCCTTCGCCTTCGTCCGTCGGACCACCCGCAAGAACGCTGGCGGAGGAAAGCTTCCGCCGGGCAGCTCCGGCCTGCCCTTCGTCGGAGAAACTCTCCGGCTGATCGCCGCCTACCGGACCGATGACCCCGAGCCGTTCGTCGACGATCGCGTACGCCGTTATGGCAGCCGCCTGTTTACAACCCACCTGTTCGGCGAGGTCACCGTTTTCTCTGCCGACCCGGAGTTCAACCGCCTCGTTCTCGCCGGCGAGGGGCGGACCTTCGAGGGCAGCTATCCCTCTTCCGTCTCCACCCTCCTCGGCCGCCACTCCCTCGTCCTCATGAAGGGCTCCCTCCACAAGCGCATGCACTCCCTCACCCTAACCCGCTTCGCCTCGCCGGCAGTCATCCGCGCCTCCCTGTTATCCGACATCGACCGTGTAGTTCGCAGGAATCTCCGCTCTTGGGCTTCCGCGGGCGGCGTTCGGCTGCTGGACCAGACGAGGAAGATCACCTTCGAGTTGACGGTGGAGCAACTGATGAGTGAAGGGCCGGGGGAGTGGACGGAGGAGCTCCGCCGCCATTATAACGTGCTCATCGACGGCTTCTTTTCGGTTCCCTTTCCGCCATTCCTCTCCTTCACCACCTACGGGAGAGCCATCAAGGTCCGATTTTTAATCTTGTTTCACCATTAATCGGTGATTTTAAACTTTGGGTATGGTAAATTAGGCCCGGAAGAAGGTCGCCGACGCGTTGATGAAGCTGGTGAAGAAGAGGAAAGAGGAGAAGGATATGCATAAGACGAGGAGGAAGAGCAAGGACATGGTGGACGAGCTGCTTGAGGCAGAGGAAGGGTTTTCGGAGGAGGAGATGGTGGATTTTCTGCTGGCGTTGCTGGTCTCCGGCCACGAGACGACGCCGACGATCATGACCCTCGCCGTGAAGTTCCTCACCGACAACCCCGCCGCCCTCGCCCGCCTCAAGGTACCATTTTTTTCACCGTCGTCGATCGATCTCTCGCTTAGAAGGGGAAAGAAGAAAAAGAATCGATTTTTCTTGCCTTATGTCTCCTCTTTCCGGTGCCCAATGATTCCGGTCGATGGCTCCTTTTGGCGTAATCAATTGCGGTTGGTGCAGGAAGAGCAAGAGGAGATTCGGGCGAGGAAGAAGGAGGAGGAGGGGGAATTGGAGTGGATTGATTACAAGGCTATGGCTTTTACCCAGTGCGTCGTCAACGAGACGCTTCGCGTCGCCAACATCATCAGCGGTGTTTTCCGGCGCGCCGTCGCCGACGTCCATTTCAGAGGTCTGCTCCTCTTTGCCGACACTCCTTTATCCGTATGCCATTGTCCATACTTTATAATCGCTTTTTGATGCTCCTACAGTACTAATGATCTAATCTGCTAGAATTTTTTTTTCTCATTAAATTAAAATATTAATATAAAAATATAAGAAGTCAACCACCAATTTTTTTATATATCTATAGTATTCCAAAAAATATATATATATTATATATCTATAGTATTCCAAAAAATTAACTACATAATTTACATTTCGCTCTACATGCGTGTATAATTTTACAAAATTAAAATAAAAGCAATACATTTCCATAGTAACTATCGCTGTTCTTAACAAATCCCTCCCTCCTTGCTGTTGATCCGAGTAGTAGTATCGTGTGAGATTTATTTTGCTTCGGGTGATTCCGTGTTGGTGCAGCCTACTGATCACGTGCACCTCCATTGGGTCTCAATACGTTATTTGCAATGGTTTTTAATCTTTCGAGTGCAGCCTATTTTTTGGGAATGATGTACGCCACATC
This sequence comes from Apostasia shenzhenica, assembly GCA_002786265.1. Classification (NCBI taxonomy): domain Eukaryota; kingdom Viridiplantae; phylum Streptophyta; class Magnoliopsida; order Asparagales; family Orchidaceae; genus Apostasia; species Apostasia shenzhenica. Next base: position 3,866,132 of record KZ452012.1, on the reverse strand, counting down.
ATCATGGTCATTCTACTATAGCCTTAAATTTCAACTATAAAGTATCATCATGCTTCTTAAGAGCATTTTTTTGATACCTAGGACATGTTCCAACTTTTATGTAGCGTATTATATTTTTACCTTTACATAAATATTTTTACATCGCTTAAAAATGCATTTACATAACTTAAAAGTCGTCACTTTGTACATGCATCGTTGTGCGATTTGTCACCGAAAATTTCATGCGTTTATTCGTCCAAATCCAGTAATTTCTCAATTGATAAAAGGCTATTTGTAATTACATATTTCTTTGCCCTCCCTTTTTAATTATGATACTATGAATTAGTGTTGTAAAAATCAAATCAAATCGTTTAATCCAAGGAAACAGACTCACCCTTCAGTCTGATCTTTTGCCGAAATTAGATTACATATTTTGATCAATTCATATTGAATTAATTTATTTCTATAGCATTTATTGTTTCACGATAATGATGAATTAGTAGAATATATAAATTAAATAAAAATTATGATATTTATGTTTATATTTTTTTAATATACCTTCTTCCAATCTTAAAAACACTGTGCTCTCTCTCTCTCTCTCTCTCTCTCTCTCTCACACACACACTCTCTCTTCTATGAACTTGTTATTGAAAGGTTTTAGGGGCATTTTGCAAGAGAAAAAAGGGAAACATTTAGAATTAATTAACTCCAAATATTGGATTTTTGCTATTAATTTACATAACATATTAATGTTGTGCTTCAAGGCTTTGATCTTATAAATTAGATTTATTATGTGACATTCAAAGAAAAATTTTTGTACAATGAATTAAAATTATGTTCATGAATGAGACATGACATATATATATATATATATATATTTAATGCAACATGACTATAAAGTTTTATATGGTTTTATATTCATTGATGAGTTTGGTCAATTCTTTAAACTCTTATAATATTTATATATACCAACATATATAACCATATTTAGTGACATATTTTATATTCATTGATGACATATATTTATATATATTTATGTATGTACGTTTAATACTCATTTTTTTTAAGTAGTACCATGTTATTAGGGATTAGTTACCCACATGCCACATCAATCTCTCTTATTTACATATTTATTATTTTTTCTAAGTGAATTAATTTTTTAATTGCATTATATATGGTAACCACCTCAATCTCTAATGTCTAGTTGGTGAGACGCCAGACTTCCACTGCTAGCACCTCACTCACCGCTTGGCCTTATTTGGTTCGAGCTTTTTTTTGGATAAGAGAAAAATATATTTTATTTTTTAAGTTTAATGGAAAAGAAATTTATTTTAATATTAGAAAGTATGTAAAATGTGAAATACTTTTAATTCTAGTATTCGTATTTGTGTTAGTTATGAAATAAAGTTAATTTTTATAGTTGAAATTTGTGTTAGGCAAAAACTAGAATCAAACGAGGTAAGAGTTAAGAGTGCTTTAGCGACACTATGAGAGAGAGAGAGAGAGAGTTAAGACAGGAAACAATCAACAAGTTTTTACGTGGAAAACCGACTGGCGGAAAAACCACGGCTCCTTTTCGAGGAGGCTTGAAATGTCATAGAAAATGTCTTTGTTTGGGTTATAGAGTATTCAAAAGGTTCTCTCTCTGGATTTCAGCCCCTTAGAAGGCTGTGTACAGGAAGTATATATACCCTGGGCCTGTTATGTCTAGTCACTTTCAGCCGAATAACCTACGACCCTAGTGACGACTCAATCAATGCATGCGGATGGCTAGTACATGACTCCTGCTGTAAGACGTGTCAGTGGTTACAGTCTGTCGGCGGGAAAACCGCATCTTCTATCAGAGCAGTACGATTCCCAACGGTCAGATGTCACGTCGGGTCTTTGTTCTTCGGGATGCTACCTTTTCGGCGTCTGCTGTTCGGGCTGATACCTTTCTTGTTCGACTTGGAGGCCTTGCCCACGTGGCTTCTGTGTGATCTTCCACGTGGACGGTCTTGATGAAGAAAGCGTGGATCCAATTGCAACAGAGAGAGAGAGACATGAAGGCAAATGGGCACGATGATTGATTAGTGGAGAACGAGTAGTCCAGCGTGTGAAGGATCGATTAAGACTTTTTTTTATTTTTAAATGACTCAAATCTTTCTTTAAATTATGAGAAAATTAGTAAGATTTAATGGCATGTATTCTATAGCAAGTATAAACTCATTCTCTAGTAACAAAAGATAATGATAGCGTTACTCTAATTTTACATTCATTTTATAGCACGTAAGAAATAATTCATCTGATATTAATAAAAGTTCGAGAATACAAAAAGATTCAAATAAGAAATTTTGAAACCGTTATAATCATAACCCAAATTTCTTTTATTGCTGATATTTAATGTTTTGAAATAAATAAATATTAATGATATTGATCAAGTATGAGTAATGGCAGAGTACATGATTCCAAAGGGATGCAAGGTTTTTGCTTCTTTTCGAGCAGTCCACCTCCAAGAAGATTACTATGAGAATGCTCGCAGCTTCAATCCGTGGAGATGGATGGTAACTAAATGCATCGTTTTATTAGTCCGTATCATTTTGAATTTACGCTGATCTGATCCGAGTGTCGATATCTAATATTTAAATGAATAATTTATCTAATCTGTTTATTTATTAATGTTTTGTTGCAGAACAACAACAACAACAACAACAACAAAAAGGAAGAGCAACAAGGTGGGATAGCTCCTCCGACTTTCACCCCCTTCGGTGGCGGCCAAAGGCTGTGCCCTGGTTATGAGCTCGGTCGGGCGGAGGTCTCCGTCTTTCTCCATTATCTCACCACGTGTTTTAGGTACTTACAAACGCTCTTATGCTGCTGAAATTTTTTCCTTTAAAATTTTTATTTTCATAGTAAAAATAATAATAGTTTAATTCCAAATTACTTGAAGTCACCTACATAAACTTGATCTATTGTCATTCAGTTCCACTAAAATTAATTTTATCTTTTTAAATATCTCCCCATCAACTTATTTCGTCTGTTTTATAATTTTTTATTTGTTTAAATTCTATATTCTTGCTTCAATAGAGTGATAAGGACGTGCTTAAACTCGAGCGAGTTTCAAATTTTGAGCTTTCGTCTGCGCCGAAGTGGGTTTTGATTTCTATTTTTGGTTGTTGTGAATTAACAGTTGGGAGGTAGCGGAGAAGGATAAACTGGTGAACTTTCCCACCACGAGGATGCTGAAAGGCTATCCCATCAATGTGCTGTGCCACAAATCTCTTTGACAGAAGATCATCATGTGTTCTTTATCTCCATATCAAGGAGTAGAGTTGTTTGAAACTCAAAGTTAGTTTCATAAGTATTTGAATTTTTGTCGATTTAAATTGATTTAAGGAGCATTTGATTCAGTATTATCTTTAGTGTTATGTTATGTTATATAGAAAAAATAATTTTTTGATTTAATGATATTTATAAATAATATTTGATAAAATCATAGAATTATTAATTAAAAGATGACATGTAGATGTTATGACATCTAAATTATATGACATAACACTAAGAAAATAATAAATCAAACATTTCCCTTAATTTTTTTCTAAGTCAAAATCAAAATTCAGTGTACCTGAATCGAATTTAACTTGACATTAAAAATCTCGACTTGCTCAAATTCTATTTGTTAGTTTTTTATGAACATAATTATTCATAGAAGGAAACATTAAATGAGGGTGGGGGTGAAAGGAACAACAAAATGTAAGAATGAGACCAACGCCACACTGAACCCGCACGTGAGATTATAACTAGTAGAATAAAAAAACCGCTGTAAAAGACCGCAAACAAACCGCTTTCTATGCGAGTGCTGTAAAAGGTCTAAACCTTTTACAGCGGTTTAAAATCGTTGTAAAAGAGTATGCTTTTATAGCGGTTGTTCAAGATAACCGCTGTAAAAGATTAAGCTTTTACAGCGGTTATCTTGAATAACCGCTGTATATGTTATTTTTTTTTTTACAAAAATTTGGTAAATTATGAAATTATTTAAAACCTGCAGTACAAAGAAATATTTTCATTCTCACTATTAAGGAAGAATCTCAAATCACATTGATGAACATATCAAACAATCAAAGCAAAATAAGAATTATGAAATTCAATTATATTTTTAGGAGATTCTCAGCATTCAAATTCTCAATCAATTAAGGCATAATCAATATTTCAGGAAAACAATTGAATTAGTTTAACCAGCATTTTAGGAAAGCAATTTATCCCCTTTCACACTCACACATATACACACAATTAAGAAATTATAAATATTACATCAAATAAAAAAATTTACAACTTAAATATGCACAATTAATTACCTACTGCTTATGCTTCACAGGGAGGTCCGAAAGAACATTTAGCTAGCCTGTGAATCATAACAGTTGCTTTCATCAGACTACGCTACTCATCGTGATTGCTGGTACCTTGATATAATCCAAAAATGTCCTGTAAAATAATATTAATATCACAGTTTTTGTGCCAAAATTTTATACAGTTAAGTTTGTATATCTATCACAACTTAAAGATCAATTTATCATACTCATGCACACTTCTATAAACCTCAAGAGGCAGGGTTTCAAGTTGCATTTGGATCAAAATAATATTAGTCACAAAACTAGAAATCACAAGTACACTATCTAGAGGTTGCATACACACTCAAAATGAACAATAAGAACTATACTTATTCGAAAAATTTGTAAAATATAATTAACGATATACACCTGCATTATCATTGAAAATGTATTAGATCAAAAACTTTTTAAAGATTTAGTATATTACAATATATGTACTATTGTTGAATTTATAAATAATATATCATCCCATAAGTGCCACGAATCACATATGTATTCAGCAAGTTCTTCACGAACTTGATCTATTTCATTGTCACTTTAAGTCACATTATTTTCAAAAAATTGTAAACAAAGAAAACTAATATTAGTTATATTATAGAAAATTAAAATGTGCTAATAAAATAAAATTTCTAAAAAAATATTTATTACATACATCTATTTGGATACTCGTAACTCTAGAATGAATAATCTCTCGTATATAACGAAGGACAAAATATCCAATTGAATATTATCCTTCTGTCTTGGACACTGTTTGAACAACAAAATATTATTCTTTAAGTATAAAGCATTTAAAGATTGTATTAGTTAAAACCAAAATTAATTAAAAGCAATACCTTAATTGTGTTCACTTTTACTTTGAGATTTCACTTATTAAGGTATTCCATTTCAAAACGAGTAATGAAGCTATTGAAAAAATAAGTTTATTTATGCAATGTCAATCACATGTATATATGTAAAATACTTACGTATTAATAATTGTATGTAAATCTTTACGAATTTTGTGTCCAACATGATCCATCCAGTACACAACTAAACTATATGGATCTAACACGGCAAACATCCAATGATCCCTGAGAAAATAGATGCTATGATTAAACAATGAAAATTGATATTTGCTATTAGAAAAAATAAAAACAACTTACTCATTATTATATGGAATAATAATAACAGAACCTTGAGATATGTCCATTATTCGGTTGCTTAATAGTGTCGCCCGTTCATTTGCGACAACATAAACAGATATGTTTTGTGGATCCATAAAATAGCATTGATCTCCTATAGTATCATCTTGATTAATCAAATAACTACAAAAACAACATACATTAGAAATTATATTTTTCAGATTGAATTAATATATACATTAGTTTTATATTTTATTCTTACCCACAATATGACTAACTATTCCTCCACCAATCTTTTTCCTTCAATGCAAAATCAGTAATCTCCCTTTTATCAAAAAATAATTATTGCATATGACCAAATATTTTATTTGGCAAAATAACTTCCATCATATTTGTAGAAAGCATCGTGGAGGTTGCATATTCGAGCATTTTAACTACATAAAGTAGATTGGTGTGTTGTTGTTGCTGGAAAAAAATTATCAATATGAACAATAATTACTTAAATTATATTTGAGATATAAAATAGTTATATATATTTTACCTGATTGCTACGCATTGTAGAGTCTTTTGAGGCTTGTGATACTTTTTTCACATTTTTTGTTTTTTCTGTATTTTGCAAAAAAAAAATATTGACAAAAATAATAATGAAAATTAAAGTTACGAAATATATACCTGACTATCATGAGAAATAAGATATAAAGGTCAAGGCACAATATACTCAATAGCTTGCCCGATTGTATAACACTCATCAACAGGAAAAGGAAGTGGGGCAGAACTATCTATAACATGATCAATAGATACACTGCATATACTATGGCCTAACGGTACGTTATGTACAATCACGCCTCACCCACTGGATTAATCACCCTTCCACGTGCAACGATATTATTTGGTTGCATCGACGCAATCAGACATGGTGATCCCTACAAATAATAATTATTAAAAATAAATGATATTGCATTATTATTCATACATAATAATTATAAGAATATTTATTACCTCAGATAGTTGTGGTGGCTGACTTGGACTCATGTCCACATCTGAGCCTCCCATGCTTCCTATTGGAGCATTTATCGTATCAGGACTAGCGTGATGGCTAGCCTGATATGCTCCAGAGCTGCCCTCTCTATTCATTGCAGCCCTCATTTCAGCCATTTCTGCCCAAACATGGCTCATCTCTGTCCTCAACTCTTGGATTTTAGTTTTTCTATCAATGTTTTTACCCCTTCTATTATCTTTAAAGTATGTTGTTATTGTCTCAAATATTCCACTAGCTCGAACTCTTCCCGGATACTCCTGACCAAGGACCCTGGAGACTTCATCATCCCTGCCCTCAAAGTGAGTAACACCCTGAGAGGACTGTATAGCCAACTCTAACTACAAAAATAACCAAATTAATATTTATTTATAAGATGTAAAAATAATACTAATATACAAGATAATTATCATTTGATTTGCTGCTTCTTGTAATGGCATGTTAATAAATTGACCATCCTTTTTTGTGTGCAGCAATCCATAAGTCGGCTCTTGAGATAAATTTCTCATTGCCAGATTTTTTTTGCTGTAAAAGATAAAAAAATATATGTTTATCACTAAATTTTAGAATTAAAGTGAATCTAAATTGAATTCTCATACCATTTCATACTCTAGACCTGCGTATCCTTTCCTTAAAGTAGTGTGAAAGTACTTCTGGGATTTTGCCCGTTCTTTAGCTGCTGCACTTTTAACCTAAAATTGAAGTTAAATATTGATTATGAAAAATGCTCACTAAAAAGTAAGTTCTTAGTTGAAACTTAATTAAGATATAATTATAGAAGTTTACAAAAAACTCATCACTCGAGCGAGCTTTGATAAAATCATCCCACTCTTGCTGATTAATCATAGTCTTATACTCCTCAGGAATAATATATCGAGCATCACCCTCTGCTAGCTCGATAAATATTTTGTACATATGAGACTTCCAATTTATAATACTCATTTGTACAAATAATTGATCTTTTATCTCATCGATACCATCAAATGTTCCCTACAATATAAATGTTCAAATCATACGTTGAGTAAAATAATTAGTACATTTCTTTATTTTTGAATAAATGAAAGTACTAATATAATTTGACTTACAGATAATTCTGTCCACATTTTCTGTTTATTTAATTCTAGAACCTCATGCCACTTAATGTACGAGATAGGGGCATTATTTCTTACCACAAGCCTACACATACTCATCAGTTGATCAGCTTCTTTTTCAGGTATAGGCTTACCATTCTCCAACTGAATAATAATTTTTCCTGATTGTCTGCTCTTAGTCAACTTTGTTAATTGAGTTATTCTTCTCTCTTTTATAGAAGCAGAAGATAGTTGTTTATCTGTCATTAATAATCTGTAAAATAGAAACATAGAATTATACTTGCTAGCAATATAAAATTATAATCATTGAAATAATAAAATATACAAAGAGACATACCAAGTAAGGCAGTTACCGTCACTAGAACCAGCAATAAATAAGATCAAACTAGCAAATCAACGTCTGAAATAAATATCTGTTAGAATTATAAAATAATATTTTATTCTATAAAATATTGTATATATTTAATAAAATAATATTACCTATAAATTAGTTTTTTAATTTCTTTCTCTTCTTATTTCTTCTTTTTCCAGTAATATCTAACTTGATCTCACCTTCATCTTCAATGTGATAATTAGGTACATCGTCAAAATTATCACATATATTCTTACATATGCTTCTTGTGAATACGAACATTTCTTGTGAAGTAATATCATTGTCTTGTTCTTCCATCAAAAATCTTGGATTACAAGTTAGAACGACTGACCATTGAGAATTACTAGGATCTTAAACATAAAAGACTTGTTTAGCCTGGTTCGCAGGAATAAAACAATCATCTCTATGGCCAATGCGATTGAAGTTAACTAATGTAAAGCCATTTTCATCAACCTTGCTTCCACCATTACTGTCGACTCATGTACATTTGAAAATAGGAAGACAAAAATCAATGTAATCGAGTTCTCATATTTGTTCAATTATACCATAGTAGCATAAATCACCCGTATGCGGAGTTTTGTCTTTGGCGCTTGATATTTGCATTGTTTGAGCTACCAAAGAAACTCCACTATTTTTAGCTGCTCGTTTATTATCATGACTTTTAGTAGAAAATCGATATCCGCTAATATAATATCAATCATACTTAAGGACACAATGATTTGATGAAAATGATAAAAATTTCAATGACTTATCCAACATAACACCATCAAGTTCATGTAATAATGTAAAAATATGATTTTCAAACCATTTTATGAACTCTTTGATATGTTTTTTTTGAACCCACACTTCATCTCAAGAATGTGAAGGATTTTCTATCCTTAACTGTTCCATGTACTTTTCAATGTACGGATCAATTATTGCAGTATTGCGTAGAACATATAAATGTGCTTAATTCAATAAGTTCAGATCAACAATTTAAGGCTTACCAGTGCTTAGGCCCTTTCCAAATTTATCAGATAGATTATGGCCAACCGGAATCTCAAATTAATTAACATCATGTAAATATTTAGTACAATACTCCACTATCTCTTCGACTGCATAGCTTTCAATAATACATGCCTCAGGCCTATAGCAATTACGAATATATCCTTTTAATATTTTCATGTAACGCTCAAAAAGATGCATCCATCGCATAAAAATAGGCCCACACAATTTTACCTCTTACTAAGTGGACAGTCAAATGTACCATGACGTCAAAAAAATATGAAGGAACAAACATCTCTAACTCACATAGAGTTTCAATTAAATTACTTTGAAGAGCATCTAAATTACAGGGATCCACCACTTTTGCACATAACGAATTGAAAAAAATGCATATTTTTGTAATTATATTTTGAAGATGGACATTAATATTATTGCATATATTTCTCTCTATATGCATAACATCTAAATTATGTCGTATATATAAAGACTCCAATACTCAAGTTCAAATGGTATAGATTTTCTTTTTCAACAGTTTGTTGCTGGCAGTCCATTAGCTATAGTATCAAGTAGTACCAATTCTTTTCCACTAAGTGGACGTGATGACTTTTAAAACTCAACATAATCATTAAACGTTTTTTTATTTTTCCGGAAAGGATGATCCATAGGCAACCACTTTCTATGGCACATGTAGCAAATTTTTCTGCCATATTTTAGATATTATACATTAATTTTATCACCACAAATAATACATGCATAATAACTTTTAACAGTACAACCTGTCAAATTATCATATGCTGGATAATCATTCACAGTCCACATAAGTGCTGCTCTTAATATGAATGTCTCATGACGATAACCATCATATATTTCTACACCTTTTTTCCATAATTTCTTCAAATCATCAATAAGAGGTGCAAGATAAATATCAATTTTACAACTAGGCTGTTTCGGTCCAGATATTAACATAGTTAACATAATAAATTTGCGCTTCATACATAGATTGAGTGGCAAATTGTATATAATTAAAAGAACTGTCCAACAACTGTGCTGATGTTAACACGTGGCTCCTGCACTGCATCCTAACCGAACATGTGGTGCCTAACAGGCCTATACTTGATTGATTTGCTTACTCAGCTTCCAGTTTTGCAGGACCCTTGACCCAGGTCAAACCTCGGGCATGAGGATTCAACCAACCATCGTCCACGACGATCCAGGATAATCCCTCGTAACCCCGGGCACGAGGGTACGAAGTAACGCCTGTCACAATCAGCTTCACCTAACTCCGTCGATTTCCGTACAAATACTCTTCCCCAGGAAAGTACCAGCATTAAAGGATTCCTACATCCTCGTACAACGGCAGATCTAACCAAGTGACAGATAAGCGGCGCTCGGAGCTCATCCATCACTTTTTCTCCGGAAAACCAGGGTGAAGCTGCACGCGTCCAGCGGCTATAAAAGCCGTTGAACAGTCTCAGCCAAAAAAGAGACATTTTTGAAGGAGGGAGAAAGAAGAGCTACAGGAGATACAGGAGATCAGCAGATAGACAGAGAGAAAAGGAGAGAACAATTATTCATTGTATCAGGACCCCAACTGAGGAGCTCCTTACCTTCTTCGTCTCCCCCTTCTTCTTCTTTTTTCCTCTCCTCTTCCCAGAACATTGTACAGCCTTCAGGGCTATCTTTCTCTTATTAGTGAAACTCCTTTGTTGACCGACCGGTGGACGTAGGGGATTTCCTCCCTGAACCACCTTAAATCTCCGCGTGCTTTTCTGGTTGCTTTGGACTGAATCTTCTCCCTGAGCCTCCGTTAACAGGCTCACCCCCTTTGCGCGCCGCCGTCTCCCAGAACTCTCTCTCTCTTCGGTGTTTCCTGGGATCCCCACATCTTACGTCAACATCTTCTGGTGCTTTCATTGAGACCTGGGATGATGGTGGCCAGAACGCGTAAAACCAACTCTGCTGCCCGCAGCATACATATAGGAGAACCCTCTGTCCGAGCGTCGGACGACGGAGCCTCAACTTCTACTTCCCGGCGACGCGCCGGATCTGCCTCCTCTTCCAAAGGCACCCGTGTTTCAGAGCTCCAGGGGATGCTCGCAAACCTCACTGACATGGTCACCGGCCTCACGGCGCAACAGGCCGTCATCCTCAGATAGACTCAGCCAGTCTGCGCTGTACTCCCTCTCCCGCCAGTTGCGGCGGCCCGTGTTCCCCTACAGCTGGTAGCGGAGGTCCCTGCTCCTCCGCCGGCTGCGGCGATCCCAGAGGTGGTTCCGGCACCTGCGGCGGCCCCGGCTCCGTTCCTTCTGATTCCTGCGGTGGCCGAAGTCCCTGCACCGGCGCCCCAAGCTGCGCCACTTTCCATCCAATCTTCTGGTTCCTCCAGACCACCCATACGCCCCTTCCGTTTCCAGGAGGTCCATCAAAACCCCCTTCCACCTTGTCCGCTACCACGACCTGCGTTTCTCCCACCTGCTTTCCCTCCATTTCTAGCTGGAAGAGACCCCCTCTTTCATGGCATTCAGGCTTCTCATCACGGACCTGATCCCTTCTTCGGGCCGATGGGCGGAAATGCCCCCTTCTCCGATGCCATCCGTTTGGCTCCAGTCCCAGAGGACTTTCGGCCACCCAGGTTGGAGGTTTACAGAGGCGCAACAGACCCCCGCGAGCATGTGCAGGGGTTTGAGGCCGCCGTCCGATATCGCCGGCCGGATGAAGCCACTAGGTGTCACCTCCTAGCCAACACACTGAAGGGGGCAGCATTCAGCTGGTTCGTCAAGCTGCCCCGAGGTCACATCACCTCCTATGAGCATCTGAAGTGGAGTTGATCGCCCGTTTCATAAGGCGGACCCATATGGTCGTGTCCGACATGGTCCTCGCCAACATCAAGCAAGGCAAGAGGGAGAACCTTCGGGATTACACCAACCGCTTCTTCACTGCTGCGACAGAAGCCGAAGATGTAGAGCCTGCAGTGGCCATGCATAACTTTCGGAGAGGGCTCAAGGTAGGGGACCTGTCCAAGTCTCTACAGTTGGCGAAACCTCGGAGTTACCCAGAACTGGTGGCTAGGGCCAGTCAGTTCATGCTGCTAGAGGATGCTGAATCCTCCCCCGCAGGTGTTTCCGGGGCAAGACAAGACAGGAGCAAAAGGAAACATCAGAGTATCGAACCCTCGATCACAAGGACACAGATGGCTAGACCTTGTGATCGAGAAGAGGGGAGGTCCCGACATACCCAGCTTCCGAAACTTCTTCTATCTAGGCCACTCCCCGAGGTCTATGCGGCAGCCATCAAGCAGGGTTGGATACGGCCCATTGGGCCTAAACCAGTTCCGCCACCTAGGGTGGACCCCAACGACTACTACGAGTTCCACGGGAACTATGGGCACAGGCTTCACCGCTGTCGAGGCCTTAGAATCTTGCTCGAGAAACTGCTGAATCAGGGCAAGCTTGAGGAGTTCATGCAGATGGCTCCAACCTTCACTGCCGCCCAGAAAGGGAAAGCCCCCGAGACTGCTGATGCTCCTGCCAAGGCCCTACCACCCGTAGGCCCTAGCCAGCAGGGGCGCCCTTATCCTCCTGCCAACAGAACTATCCATGCCATCTTCAGCATTGACCCGATCGCTCAGCGCCAAGGAGCAGAAGTCGGCGGCATCTCCGAGCATCACGCCTCATCCATCCCCCTTACGTTCTACAGTGAAGATCTCCCCCAACAGGGCAACTTGCATAATGATCCAATCGTGGTCGTTGCCCGCATCACTGATTTCGATGTCCGGCGGGTACTCCTCAACTCTGGGAGCGCCGCCGACATCCTGTTTGAGTCCGCCTTCCTCCAGATGGGACTCAAGGGAACTAACCTCCTCCACGCTGGGACTACCTTACTCGGTTTCTCTGGTGAAAGGGTCCAACCCCTTGGATTCATTACTCTTCCCGTCTCCTTCGGTGATGACAACAGCCACACTATGAGCATGGTCAACTTCGCAGTCATCAGAGCTAAATCGGGCTACAACGGCATCCTGTGGAGGACAACTCTAAACTCTTTCGGGATGGTGATCTCCACGCCCCACCTGTGCGCGAAGTTTCCGACCTCCAGCGGTGTTGTCACCATCCGGGGAGACGCAATACACGCTACCCATTGCTTTCAGATAGCGGCGCAGCTTGTAGTTGATCAAATGGATCCTAGGGAGACCCAACCGGTCACACCGCAAGAAGGAGTTATCAGCGTAGCCTTAGGAGGTGAAGACTCTTCCAAAATTGTAAATATTTCATCTTTTCTGAATGAGAAGCAGCAGGCAGAAGTTACTGCCCTGCTTTCTGGCTATATCGATGTATTTGTGTGGTCTCCTGAGGATGTCACAGGCATGGACAGGGCAATTTGCGAACACCACTTGAATGTATCTCAGGTTGTCGCCCCTGTTGCCTACCTAACCTCGGCCCCGGTGTTGGTGGTACCAAAAGAAGGTACAATTCTATCTCTTTACCTAGGAGTGTCCGACACTGCAGTCTCAGCGGTACTCCTGGACGACGAGAAGGGGGTTCAACATCCTATCTTCTATACCAGCCACATACTTCTGGACACCGAAAGTCGGTATCCCACTCTGGAGAAGCTCGCTCTGGCCCTTCTGATAACAGCCAGGAGATTGAGACCCTACTTCCAGTCCCATACTATTCAGGTGGTTACAGACCAACCACTCCTGAGGATCTTGCACACCCCCGAGGTTTCGGGAAGACTACTCAAATGGTCTATCGAACTAGGAGAATACGACATCAGGTTTGCCCCATGGACGGCAATCAAAGCTCAGGCCCTGGCCGACTTTGTCGCTGAGTTTTCCATGACGGAGCCGCGCCCCCCAGAGCCGTGACAAACCTCTGGTCGCTTCATGTTTACGGTGCATCGAGATCGCAATCCCAGGGGGCTAGGATCCTCCTAACCAGCCCAATGGGGGCTGTGCTTCATCAGGCTGTGACGGTCTGATTCAAGGCAACCAACAACCATGCGGAGTACGAGGCCCTAATTGCAGGGTTAAACTTCGCACTTAGCATGGCCGTGAAACGCATACAGGTGTTTAGTGATTCTCTACTAGTCGTCAATCAGGTAAACCAGACGTTCGAGACGAAGGACGAGGTTTTGAAGAAATATCTGCATCAGGCCAAGTCTCTGATTTCCCTTTTCGAAGATTTCTCCTTGACGCATGTGCCCCGTGAAGAAAACCAGGTGGCAGACCGACTCGCCAAAGAGGGGCTCCCAAACCTCCGCTGGACTCAGGTGTTTGAAAGGCCTAGTTTCGAATGCGCCGAAGTTTGTTCTGAAGAGCGATCGCCCTGCTGGATGGACAGGATCCTGGACTACTTAAAGAGCAGAATTCAGCCAAGCAGCAGACAGGAGGCACACAAATTGAAGCTTACTTGTGCCAAGTACACCCTCGTCGACGGGGAACTATACAAAAGATCCTACGCTAAACCCCTCACTAAATGCTTGAGACCAGACGAAGCCCTGAAGGTCATGGAAGCGATACATCGAGGAGAATGTAGAACACATGCCCGTGGTAGAAGCCTTGTCATGAGGATCCTACGCCAGGGTTTTTTCTGGCCCAATATCCACAAAGATGCTCAGGTATTCGTAGAAAAGTGCTCTCAATGCCAGTATTACGCCGACATGCAGAGGCAACCCGCAGGATACCTCAAGCCTATCAATTCACCTTGGCCCTTCGCCATTTGGGGGCTGGATTTTTTAGGACTAATGCCCATGGCCATGAGGGGCTACAAGTGGATATTGGTTGCGGTTGATTACTTCACTAAGTGGATTGAGGCTAAGCCGCTTACTCAGCCCACTGCCCAAAGCGTCAAGAACTTCCTTTGGGCCAACATCATCTGCAGGTATGGCATACCCATGGTAATTATCACAAATAATGGCACTCCATTCGCCAATCAGAAGATCCATAATTTCTGTGGAGAGCACCAGATCAACCTCAAATACGCCTCTGTTTGGCACCCTCACACCAACGGCCAGGCAGAAGCTGCTAACAAGAACATCTTGAACATTCTGAAGAAACGCCTGGACAGCGCGAAAGCCCGCTGGCCGGAAGAGTTACCAGGAGCTCTCTGGGCTTACAACACAGCCCCTTCCGAAGTTACCCAGGAGTCACCTTTCTCCCTCTCATTCAGAATGGACGATGTCATACCAGTTGAGCTGGAACACCTCTCCCCCCGAGTAGGAGCGGCAGCCAGCTTCGAGCCCGAGGCTTTGCAAACTTGGATGGAAGAAAACGGTAGTTCACGAAGGGTCGACTTAGACCTCCTGGAACAAAAAAGAGAGCTAGCCACACTGAAGCGCCTGGAGCATAAACGGCGAGTGGAACGATATTACAACCGAAAGATCAATCCCCTAGCTTTCAATCAAGGTGACTTGGTCCTCAAAAGACGACTTCTCGCCGGCAGCAACCTAGGAGTTCCTAAATTAGAGCCTAATTGGGAAGGTCCTTACATCATGCGCGAAGTTGCTTGGCCAAATACTTACTACCTTATGACTTCTAAGGGCATTCAGATCCCCAGGAGTTGGAGCGGGGACGACCTGAAGAAATTTTACGCTTAATCTCTTGCTACAGATCATCTTGGTATTCTACATTGCTCACTTCTTACAGTTCTTATTAAAGAATTCATCCATACAAAAGCCTAGTCTCTCTCGCTCTCTCCAAAGTGATCTGTAGTTCCGGGGTTTCATATTTCCAACATATCCACGGAAAGTAATTCTTATATACGGTGACATATATGTATACATCGACCATGGCGTCACTCAGGTATGATCTCAGGACTCAAATCTCAAACCATCGTTCCCGAGGCTACAAACCTCGCACACGATGGTATTCGCTGACCTCCTTTAATACGGTGATCATCAAGCCTAGTAGCGCCTGGCAAGCGGGGTCTCCTACAAATATCTGGGATCCCTTCCATAAGCCCATCCGGCCAGCGGAAGGTCTGAAGGCCTGCTCGTAACCTTAGGGTTGTCCCTGTTATCGAATCAAAATACAAGTCCCCCCTAAGCAGGGTGCCTTCGCCTTCCACTAGGATAACTGTCATCCTAAGAGGGTCAGCCCTTGCCTTAAGTACAAACATCATACAAGATGTTTTAGACGAACAAGTCCTGGCACGGGGTCAGATAAACTCCCTTCAGGCAGGATCTCCACTACTATCGTTACTTCTCTCCTGTGCAGGTTCACAAAGGAATATCTATAAGTTCTATTAAGGGGATCCCCGAGGTTAGCCCTTGCCACAGGTACAAGCATCGTACACGATGTGTTAGACTCTCAAAGTCCCTGTGGCATTGGGTCGAAAGCACCTTTTGGGTGGGATTCACCCTGACTATCGCAATATTCCTCTTCCTCTATGGATTTCGGATGTTCCAAATTTGAGCCCATCTATTACAAGATTCAGGAAATCTATTACAAAATTCAGGAAAACTATTACAAGTTTTTCTCAGAATCAGCTTGAATATCTCGAATCTTATAAAAAGGTACATATACATACACAGCAGAATAGACAGGTATGCGATAAACAAACTTCCTTTTATTCACTTTCAAAGAATTACAAGAAGGATTACATCATTTTATAAGGAAAAGGATTAACCTTCACTGATTCCATCCAAAAGGTCAAAAAATTGTTAGATGGTATCATCGGTCAGATCGAATCCTTCCTCCTTGTAAATCGGATCTACGGCCATACAAGGGAAGGGGTCCAGTTCTCCAAGGATGGCGGCTTTAACCTCACCTTCTTGGATCAAACTGGAAGCCAATCCTTCCCAGGCCCGCCTGATCCCATCTAACATTTCCTTCCTGTAAGGTAGGCTTGTTTTGTAGGCCTGAACAGCCGCCACTGAGCTGCTCGCAACTGCAGCCTCCTTATCTCCATCGGCCTTGCTCAACTTCTCTCGCAAAGCCTTATTGTCTGCCTTTAGTGCACTCATAGCAGACTTATAGACGACAAATTCTTCCTGGAGGGCAGCATGCTTAGAAGACTCTGCCGCCAATTGGAGCCTTAGGGCTTCAATTTCCGCATCTTTATGGTGCAACTGGCCGGTTTTATCTATCATTTGCTCCTCCACCCGCAGTGCCCTGTTCAGAATCAGGGGCAAACGGGCAAGCACCTGCAAAAGAAACAAGATCAGCATCTACAAGAGATAGTCAGAAAGTTTAGAGTGAGCTCTTACCGTGGCCACCCTGTTGGTCATCTGAGCAAAGAGGTCTGTTGTGGAGGTCCTCTCAACTGTCTCCTCCAATGCTCTGGTCGCCAATCCTCCCTTCAGGATCAGGCCTAGATCTCCTCGGACCGGATTGAATAAGTTCGAGGCTTGGTCGGAGGTGATGATCATCTTCCTCTTCGCTTCCGTCGTGCTAACGACGAACTTCGACCCCTCGCCTGTAAATTCCCCGACGAAATTGCGGTACAACGGGGGCTCCACACTCTTCCCCCATTCTCGCTCCTCATCGGTCTCCCCCCCTCTTTGTTGCTCTTTCCCTTTTTTAGAGGGGGCTCCAGACTGTTCTTTTCGGAGGGCCCTCTCTTCTTCTTAGGAGTTTCAAGGGAGACATAGCCTGGAAAGCGGCCACCGCTACTGAGCAAGGAACCTCCACCATTTCTCTTCCTGGGCCACCCTCGGCCACCTCCTCTTTGCCCCCTTTTCCTCCTATGGTAATCCCCGCCGCACCTTTAGGGATTACCTTAGGTCTGGCCAGTGATGCAGGCTCCTTCCCTTTACCTGCTTCCTCCATCACCTCGGCCAAAGTTTTTCCGTCATCCCCAGAGTCATCCGGCGAGGACACCATGTCAATAGGTATCCCGCCACAGACAGGCTCTGGGACCTCCACTTCTTCTCCCTTTGCCTCCTCAACAACCTGCTTACTGAGTTGAGTAGCAGGGGGCTGTCCCCTCCTGGCCCTCTTCATTAGCACTGTCCCGGGAGGGGGAACTATCTCCTTGAAGATGGTGTACCCCTGCGACTTAGCATACAGGGATACATCATTCTTCACCAACCTCAGGAAGTCTTTCAGGGGCCAGCTTTGCCCTTTCAAAGCTTCCAGGTTCTTCTGGCCGGACGTACCTGCCATCCATTGAGCATCACCAATGAACTCAGTGGAACAAACTCCAGGCGTCAAGGGGATTCCCAAATCCCCGCCTACAAAAAATAGAAATCCCTCCAATCCGAGTGCGAACTGCTAGCACCCGAAAACATCGCCTTCCTCGACCTCGACCGCAAGGCCAAACACCCCCCATACCCTGGTACAGCCATCTAGCTAAACAAGCTCCTGAACAGCGTCAAACTCCATGCTATTCCCCTGGCTTGAAGCAGCTTCAGGAAGGAGTACATGTAGGCAACGACGTTGGGGGAAAGCTGTGCTGGCACAAGTTGGAATGAGTTCAAGACTTCCTTGAACTCTGGTTGCAGCGGCAGCATCAGATCGTATTCCACTTGCGTCCTATACACGCACACCGCCCCCTCAGGTGGACTGTTTGGTCGGAGGTCGGCGGCAGGCGGGATGACCATTAAGCAAGGTTTCCCCCTGAACCCTTTGGTCGCGTTGAGCACCTCATGTTCCATCATAAGGGACTCCTGGTAGCTAGCATCCTTCTGGAAACGCTCGGCCAGTCCGGCCCACTCGATTTCTCTCCCTCCCATCTTTCGGTTTCTGGCAAGGGGGCGGAGCAGATGTTGCTTTTCTCTCTCAGGGACTTAGGGTTTTCGGAAAGGAGAAGAAGCTCCCGCTCAGACATCCGTTTATAAGTAACGAGGGCGATCTTTTCACCTCCCAACCGTCTGATCTCCTAGACCAGCATGCGGGCATCATCAGACCGCTCGTTCCTTCTGACAATCCCAGGAATCGAAGCGGTGCACGGTTTGCGAGGCGTCACTACTCTCCATCCCGCCATTTTGCTGTCCCCAAGAATTCATATATCGTACACGGGGGTTCGAGGGATGGTTGTTCTGTTTCCTTGTATTCGATATTCATATATCGTGCACGAGGGTTCGAAGGTTGCCTTTTTCCTTCTCCTTACGCTCGATATTCATATATCGTGCACGAGGGTTCAAAAGATAGCTATTCCGTCTTTTACTTAGAATTTTTCTTCGCTTTTTGGAATTCTTTATCTCTTACTTATGGATTCATGTATTTTTCTTCCAAAAACTTCGTGATTCAGAACACGAAAAGGGAGACATACAGAAGGATTCATCCACAAACAAATTCTTGAAAATGAAAATTGCATTTCATTGATAGAATTTGATACAATTTCTCTCTTTATCCTCACATGTTCCTCTCATGAGTGCAGGAAAAATAAAGAAAGATACAATGCTTCAGAACTTAAACACCAGGCCTGATGAATTCAGACCTCTTAACCAGGACCCCTCCTCCTTGGGGTCTCTTCTTCTCGGGGTCTTTTCTGCAGGTGGTTCATCCGAAAAGCACATCCTTAAGATGACTCAGAAAGAAGAATCCTCCAGGCTGAGGAACTGGTTGAGGAGGAAGACCCGTCACCTCTGGCTCAGCTGACGCTCCACCTATCGGCTTCCAGAGGGATCGTGCCGGCCTAGCCACCTGGCTTCCAGAGGAGTCACAGGGCCTTCTCCCAAGTTCCCGCGCAGAGAAGGCCAACTTTCCCAACCTGCATAGGACCTTGGGGGAGGGATCTCTTCAGGAGGACAACTCCCAGCATCAAAGAACCTGTCTGGCCTCTTAGGACCACAGAAGAAAAGAACCGTTGGGTCCCTGATATTCTCCTGGTTCAAGGTACCTACATCAACCAATGTCTGTAGAAGAGTATCAATGGCAGCCTAATGCTGCGTATGGCAACCCACCTGCGAGGCGCTGACAATATTCACCGCCCTCTTCACTGCTTCTTCCAGATCCTCCATACGTCGCCCTCGCCATCCAGAGCTGTTCTCCACCAAAGCCCGCAGGGAGTGGACTTCAGACTTCGACAGCTCCTCCCGGCGGCGTGCTTCGGAGGCCGCCTCTTTCGCCCCTGACAAGGCCTCCCTGGCCTTAGTCAGTTCCTCCCTTAACCTCCTTCTCTCCTCCCTCAAAGCCTCCCTATCATCGTCCAAATCCTTTATTCTTTTTTGGAGGTCTTTGATATGGGCGGAGTGGGCCTGGTTCACATCCGCCAGATTGCGGTTAAACTCTCCCCTCGCAACCTCACTTTTGTTAGCCCACTCCGCATTAGCCTGGGCTAGGGAAGCTAACCTATCCTCTATTTGATACATCTTCCCTAATTGCCCCCTCTGATCGGCAAGAGAGCGCTCTGCAGCTTGAGACAAAGCGCCATCCAGTTCCCTCACCTCTCGGAGGCAGCGGGCTTCCACATCCTCCTTACCCTTCAGAGATTTCATCACCCCCAGGGCCTCAAAAGTGTTCTCTAAGATCTTCTCCTCTGCCCGCCTTATCTCACTTAGCCGGTCTCCCAGCACGCTCCAGACCCCCTCGATACTAAAGGAGGTGCTGGGAACAGCCGGGAGGGCTTCTCCTCTCTCCTCCCTCACCTTCTCCGCCTCTAACCCTCTAGTATCAGAGGCAGTAAGGAGAGACTCGCCCCTCATTGAGACCAACCTTTTTCCTGATAAGCCCCTTGACTCTTTGGAAACTAGGGCGACTTCAGAAGCAGGAATTGGGGCTCTTAAGGGAATAGGCCCACCAACAAATAGGGATGGTTCCCCCTTACCTTCATCAGAAACCCCGACACCAGGGAGGAACCGCTCAAACTCTTCATCCTTGAGCATGATCTTCCCTGGTGCCAGCTTCTCTCCACTGGCTGTTTCTCCTATCAAAACCACCTCCCTTAACTCCTTAGCTTTCGGAGGTAGCTTAACTGGAGATTCAGAGACTACCGCTACCGCTACGGCTTCAGCACTCCCGGTACCCTGAAGAGACTCCAGCGTCTGTACCAGGGCACTGGCAACCCTAGCCGTAGGGGTTCCTACCTCCAAAGGTACGCCTGCCTCCGGCATCTTCTTCTCCGGAGGGGCGTCTATCACTGGTGCTCCGGCTCTTTTCTTAGAGAGGTCGGACGCAACCTTCCATTTCCTCTCCGCCATCTTTGTGATCGCTCTCACTTTCTTTCAGAAACTCAACAGACAAGAAGGATAGAATGCGAAGCGGATAAACTCCGCCCCATCTTATCCTTGCAGACCTTTGGCAGCGCGTCCACCTTCGCGACGGTTCGCATTCCAGGACCCATAATAATATTCGCGCCCTGATAATGTGAGGGGCTGATGTTAACACATGGCTCCTGCACTGCATCCTAGCCGAACACGTGGTGCCTGACAGGCCTGTACTTGATTGATTTGCTGACTCAGCTTCCAGTTTTGCAGGACCCTTGACCCAGGTCAAACCTCGGGCACGAGGATTCAACCAACCATCGTCCACGACGATCCAGGATAATCCCTCGTAACCCTGGGCACGAGGGTACGAAGTAACGCCTGTCACAATCAGCTTCACCTAACTCCGCCGATTTCCGTACAGATACTCTTCCCCAGGAAAGTACCAACATTAAAGGATTCCTATATCCTCGTACAGCGGCAGATCTCACCAAGTGACAGATAAGCGGCGCTCGGAACTCATCCATCACTTTTCCTCCAAAAAACTAGGGTGAAGCTGCACGCGTCCAGCGGCTATAAAAGCCGTTGAACAGTCTTAGCCAAAAAAGAGACATTTTTGAAAAGAGGGAGAAAGAAGAGCTACAGGAGATACAGGAGATCAGCAGATAGACAGAGAGAAAGGGAGAGAACAATTATTCATTGTATCAGGACCCCAACTGAGGAGCTCCTTACCTTCTTCGTCTCCCCCTTCTTCTTCTTTTTTCCTCTCCTCTTGCCAGAACATTGTACAGCATTCAGGGCTATCTTTCTCTTATTAGTGAAACTCCTTCGCTGACCGACCGGTGGACGTAGGGGATTTCCTCCCTGAACCACCTTAAATATCAGCGTGCTTTTCTGGTTGCTTTGGACTGAATCTTCTCCCTGAGCCTCCGTTAACAGGCTCACCCCCTTTGCACGCCGCCGTCTCCCGGAACTCTCTCTCTCTTCGGTGTTTCCTGGGATCCCCACATCCTACGTCAACAGCTGACTACTCTGAATACTATGCGGATTAAATTCATCAGTACACAACCCAAGTCTTAAGTTTCTAGGGGCAAAATCTTCATACATAAAATCAAAAGATTTCCATTGCGCTGAGTCTGCCGGGTGCTGCATCATCCGATCACATATGCGACCTTCACCATCAGCGTGCCATATAAGATTCTTTGCATGTTCTTCATTACGAAATAATCGCATAAAACAAGGTATAGGTGACAAATACCACATAACCTTAGTGCCATCTGCACATAACTTCCACCTTGATTTTCTACGTTGTGGACACTGATTTAAATCAATATATTCATTTCTGTATAAAACACAATCGTTAGGGCATGCATTGATTTTTTCGTAGTTCATCCCTAATTTACAAATTGTCTTCTTTGCCTCATATGTTGAAATCAGAAGTTGATTTGGTGTAGGTAACATTTATTTCAATAACTATAATAAATCAGAAAAACCCTTATGGCTTCATCCATTAGCTGCCTTCAAATTATACAATCGCATTAATGCTGAAAGTTTGGTGAAGTTATTGTAATCGGGAAATAAATGTGTTCTAACATCTTCTAAAAATTCTTCAAATTGTTCAAATTTATGGGTAAAATTATCTTCAATATTTTTAATTAAATCATCCAGTTTATCCTCTTCTATTGTGTCTTCAACATTCATATCAATATCCGGATTAACTGTTGAAAAACTTCTTGGCCTGTTAATATTTTCAATTCTTGGAGCTTCCCCATGCCAAATTCACCGTTCATAGGTGTTAACACGTGGTTCCTGTGCTGCATCCTGACCGTACACGTGGCGCCTGGCTGGCCTCAATTTGATTGATTGATTTGCTGACTCATCTCTGACTTTATAGGACTTTTGACCAGGTCAAACCTCGTCCACGAGGGTTCAACCTAACCTCGTTCCCGATATCTCAGTACCACCCCTGATAACATCGGGCACAAGGTTACAGAGCAGCACCTCTCACAATCAACTCCACCTAACCGTGCTGCTCCCTGTACAAGACACCTTTTTCTAGACCCGCAAATCAAGGATCCGCATGCTCCAGCCATCACGGATCCCCAGAAGAAGTACTAGTATTAAAAGATATCATCTTCCTTGCACAGCTACAGGCCTCTTCGGTGGCAGACAAACTGCGCGAGCCTACAGCCTGTCCATCACCTTTTCTCCGAAAAGCCAGGGTGAAGCTACGCACTCCAACAACTACAAATACCACTGAACAGTTCACCACCAAGGGGGACAGATACACTCACAAAAAAAGCAGAGATTGACAAACTTTCATTGTAGAGAGGCCCCCAACTGAGGAGCTCTCCTTCTCCCTCTTCTTCTCCTTTTCTTCTAAAACAACACTGTACAAGCCTTCAAGGCTACCTTTTCTACATTAGTGAAAACTCCTTTGCTGACTGACCGGTGGACGTAGGGGATTTCCTCCCTGAACCACCTTAAATCCCCGCGTGTTTCTCTGAATGCTCTGAACTGATTTTCTCCTTAAGCATTCATTAACGGGCTGCCCCTTTTGCGCGCCGTCGTCTCCTGGAGCTCTCTTTTTTTCTGGTGTTTCCTAGGATCTCTACATTCTACGTCAACATCTTCTAGTGCTTTCATTGAGACCTGGAAAGATGGTGGCCAGAACGCGCAAAACCAACTCTGCGGCCCACGGTGCGCACGATGGAGAACCCTCTGTTCGAGCGCCGGACAATAGAGCTTCGGCCTCAACCTCTCGGCGTCATGCTGAATCTGTTTCTTTCTCCAGGGGCACCCGCGTCTCAGAACTTCAAGGGATGCTCGCAAATCTCGCTGACCTGGTCACCGATCTTACAGCCTAGCAGGTCGTGATCCTCAGACAGACTCAACCAGTATGTGCGGTGCTCCCTCTCCCGCCAGTAGCGGCAGTCCCTGTTCCTCTCCCGCCGGCCGCTGCGGTCCTTGCTCCCCCGCCGGTCGCGGCGGTCCCAGCTCCTTTTCCTCCGGCCGCTGGAATTCCTGCACCACCACCTCCGGTCGCAGTACCCTCCATCCAATCTTCTGGCTCCTCCAGACCACCTAGACATCCTTTCGGCCTACAGGAGGCTCGCCAAAATTTTCTTCCACCTTGTCCACTTCCACAACCCGTTTTTCTTCCACCTTCTTTTCCTCCTTTCCTTGCCAGAAGAGATCTCCTCTTTCCAGGCATTCAGGTCCCCCATCATGGGCCTAATCCCTTCTTTGGACCGATGGATGGCAATGCTCCCTTTTCCGACACCATCCGTCTGGCCCCCATCCCAGAGGATTTCAGGCCTCCCAGGCTGGAGGTCTACAGGGGCGTGACAGACCCTCGTGAGAATGTGCAAGGATTTGAGGCTGCAGTCCGGTACCGCCAGCCGGACGAGGCCACAAGGTGTCACCTCCTGGCTAACACCCTGAAAGAGGCAGCATTTAGCTGGTTCATCAAGCTGCTCAGGGGTCACATCTCTTCCTACGAGCATCTGAAATGGGAGCTGATAGCCCGTTTCATCGGCCGGACCCGAATGGTCATCTCTGACATGGTACTTGCCAACATCAAGCAAGGTGAGAGAGAAAGTCTCCGAGATTACACCAACCGCTTCTTCGCCGCTGCAGCAGAAGCTGAAGATGTAGAGCCTGCAATCGCCATGCACAACTTCCAACGGGGACTCAAGGTGGAAGACCTGTCCAAATCCCTACAGTTGGCCAAACCCCGAAGCTATCCAGAGCTGGTGGCCAGGGCCAGTCAATTTATGCTTCTCGAGGACGCTGAGTCCTCTCCCACAGACGCTCCCGGGGTTAAGCAGGAGAGGAGCAAAAGGAAACATCGATATGCTGAACCCTCGGCCACGAGGATGCGTGTGGCCAGACGTCATGATAGAGAGGAGGAAAAACCTCGGCGCGCCCCTCCTCCAAAGCTTTTTCTCTCCCAACCACTCCCAGAGATTTATGCAGCAGCTGTCAAGCAGGGATGGATTCGACCTGCCGGACCCAAGCCAGCGCCGCCACCCGGAGTGGATACCAACGACTACTGCGAGTTCCATGGGAACTATGGGCACAAACTTCACAAGTGTCGAGGTCTCAGAGCCTTGCTGGAGAAACTGATGAATCAGGGCAAGCTCGAAGAATTCATGCAGATGGCGCCGACTTTCACAGCCGCTCAGAAAGGGAAGGCCCCTGAAGTTGCTGAAGCTCCCACTAAGGCCTCGCCATCTACAGGCCCCAGCCAATAAGGATGTCCTTACCCTCCGGCCACCAGGACGATCAATGCTATCTTTAGCATTGACCCAATCACTCACCGCCAGACAACCGAAGTCGGCGGTATCTCTGAGCAACACGCCTCATCTATCCCCCTTACTTTCTGTAGCAGAGATCTTCCCCAGCAGGGCAATCTGCATAACGACCCGATAGTGGTCGTCGCCCGCATCGCCGATTTCGATGTCCGATGGGTGCTCCTCGACTCTGGGAGCGTCGCCGATATCCTCTTTGAGTCCGCCGTCCTCCAGATGGGGCTCAAAGAAGTGAACCTCCTTCGCGCTGGGACCACCTTGCTCTATTTTTTCGGTGAAAGGGTCCAACCTCTGGGATTCATCACTCTACCCGTCTCCTTTGGCGATGACAACGGCCACGCTATGAGCATGGTCAACTTCGTAGTCATCAGGGCTAAATCGGGCTACAACGCCATCCTAGGGAGGACAACTCTAAACTCCTTCGGGATGGTGATTTCCATGCCCCACCTGTGCGCAATGTTTTCGACCTCCAGCGGGGTTGTCACCATCAGAGGAGACTCCAAACAAGCTACCTGTTGTTTTCAAATAGCGGCGCAGCTTGTGGTCGACCAAATGGATCCCAGAGAAACCCAACCGGTCATACCGCAGGAAGAGGTCATCAATGTAGCCTTAGGGGGTGAAAACTCTCCCAAAATTATAAATGTTTCATCTTATCTGAATGACAAACAGCAGGTGAAAGTTATCACCCTGCTTTTGGAGTATATCGATGTCTTTGCTTGGTCTCCTGAAGATGTTACAGGCATGGACAGGGCTGTCTGTGAACACCACTTGAATGTATCTCAGGCCGTCTCCCCCATTGTACAAAAGAAAAGAGTAATGGCCGGGGAGAGGCAGGATGCCATCAGGGAGGAGATCAACAAGTTGCTGAGGGCCGGTTACATCAGGGAGGTCCAGTATCACCGATGGCTAACCAAAGTCGTTATGGTAAAGAAGGCCAATGGGAAGTGGAGAATGTGCGTAGACTTCAGAACATTGAATCAGGCCTGCCCTAAAGATACTTACCCTCTCCCTCGCATCGACACGATGGTAGATCGCACCTTCGGGTACGAGGTTATGAGTTTCCTAGATGCTTTCTCCGGGTATCTTCAGATCTGGATGGCCCAGGAAGACGAGAAGAAGACTGCCTTCATTACTGACTACGACACTTACTGCTACAAAGTCATTCCCTTTGGCCTCAAAAATGCCAGTGCTACCTACCAACGCATGATTGATGCCGTCTTTAAAAGCCAAAGGGGGAGGAATCTCGAGGTTTACGTGGACAATATCCTAGTCAAAAGCAAAACCTTGACAGAGCACCTCGTTGATCTCAGGGAAACACTCAACACCCTTCGAAGGTACAACCTCAAGCTTAACCCAGCTAAGTGTACCTTTGGCGCGGCTACGGGAAAGTTTTTGGGGTACCTAGTCTCTGCCAGAGGGATAGATGCTAATCCTGACAAAATATCGGCTATTCTAAGTATGCCCTCCCCGAAGACAGCTAAAGAGATTCAGAAGCTAGTAGGGCGGATCAATAGTTTAGGCAGGTTTATCTCAAAAGCTGGTGACCGATGTTCTCCATTCTTTCGGTGTCTGCGCAACAACAAAAAAAAGGGAATGGACTGACGAGTGCGAATCAGCCTTTACAGAGTTGAAGAAATATCTTACCTCGGCTCCGATATTAGTAGCGCCAAAGGAAGGTACGGTCCTATCTCTTTATTTGAGAGTATCCGACACTGCGGTCTCAGCGATCCTCCTAGACAGCGAGAAGGGGGTACAACATCCTATCTTCTATACCAACCACATGCTCCTAGATACTGAGAGTCGGTATCCTACTTTGGAGAAGCTCGCTCTGGCCCTCCTAACGACTGTCAGAAAGCTACGGCCTTATTTCCAATCTCACACCATCCAGGTTGTCACAGATCAACCACTACTGAAGATACTGCGTACCTTCGAGGTTTTAGGAAGGTTGCTCAAATGGTCTATTGAACTGGGTGAGTATGATATCAAATTCATCCCATGAACAACAATCAAGGCTCAAGCCCTGACAGACTTCGTCGCTGAACTTTCTACTTCAGAGCCGCCACTTGCTAGGTCCCTAGCAGATCTCTAGACCCTCCATGTTGACGGCGCATCCGGATCACAATCCCAAGGGGCTGGAATCTTCCTAACCAGCCCAATGGGGGCTACACTACATCAAGCGGTAACACTTCAGTTCAAAGCAACAAACAACCAAGCAGAATATGAGGCCCTCATTATAGGACTCAACTTTGCGCTTAGCATGGCTGTGAAGCACATACAGGTGTTCAGCGACTCCCAGTTAGTCGTCAACCAGGTGAACCGCATATTTGAGACAAAAGACGAGGTATTAAAAAAATATCTACAGTTGGTTAGATCCTTGATCTCACACATACCTCGGGAGGAGAACCAAGTGGCGGACCGTCATGCAAAGGAGGGACTCCCCGACCTCCGCCGAACTCAGGTGTTCGAAAGGCCTAGCTTTGAGTGCGCCGAAGTTTCTTCTGAGGAGCAACCACCCTGCTGGATGGACAGAATCCTAGATTACCTGAAAAAAGGAACTCGGCCAAACAATAGACAAGAAGCGCAGAATCTGAAACTTGTTTGCGCCAGGTACACCCTCGTCGACGGGGAGCTATACAGGAGATCCTACGCCAAGCCCCTCACCAAATGTTTAAGACCAGAAGAAGCCCTTAAGGTTATGGAAGCGGTACACCGAGGGAAGTGTGGAACACATGCCCGTGGCAGAAGCCTGGTCATACGAATCCTACACCAAGGATTCTTCTGGCCCAACATCCACAAAGACGCTCAAGTATTTGTGGAAAAGTGTTCCCAATGCCAATACTATGCCGACATGCAAAGGCAGCCTGCAGGTTATCTCAAGCCTATTAATTCATCTTGGCCTTTCGCTATTTGAGGGCTAGATTTTCTAGGCCCAATGCCTACGGCCATGAAGAACTACAAATGGATACTAGTCGCAATAGACTACTTTACAAAATGGATTGAAGCTAAGCCGCATACTTAACCCACCGCCCAAAATGTCGAAAGTTTCCTTTGGGCCAACATTGTTTGCAGGTATGGCATACCAATGGTGATCATCACAGATAATGGCACCCCATTCGCCAATCAGAGGATCCATGATTTCTGCGGAAAATACCAGATCAACCTCAAGTACGCTTCTGATTGGCATCCTCATACCAACGGACAGGCGAAGATAAGAACATCCTAAACATTCTGAAGAAACGCCTAGACGGCGCCAAAGCCCGTTGGGTGGAAGAATTACCAAGAGCTCTCTGGGCATACAACACAGCTCCTTCTGAGGTCACCCAAGAGTCCCCTTTCTCCCTCTCATTCGGGATGGATGCTGTCATACCAGTTGAGCTAGAGCACCTCTCCCCCACAATAGAGGCTGCAGCTAACTTCGAACCCGAGCCTTTACAAACTTGGGTGGATGAAAATGATGATTCACGAAGGGTCGACCTGGATCTCCTAGAACAGAAAAGAGAATTAGCCACACTAAAGCGCCTGGAGCACAAGCGACGAATAGAGCGATATTACAACCGGAAGGTTAACCCCAGAACTTTCATGGGGGGAGATTTAGTCCTCAAGCGGCGACTTCTCGCCGGCAGCAATTTGGGGGTTCCCAAGCTTGAGCCAAATTGGGAAGGTCCTTACATCGTGCGCGAAGTTGCCGGGCCAAACGCGTACTACCTTATGACTTCTGAAGGTATTCATATCCCCAGAAGTTGGAGTGGGGATGACCTAAAGAAATTTTAGCCTGAAAACTAAGGGCAGCACATCTTGATACTCCTTATACGTCATTGATTCTGTACAGATTCATTCGAAAATTTATTACACTGATTCAATCAAGAGGTTCTGGGATATTCTTCAGACATTTGGATTTCTTTATATACTATCCTAAAGGTTATTTCTCAGACTCCGGAATTCTTATAAATGGATCCTACACTTGTCAATACATACTGAGATATTCATATCGACCTAAGCGTCGCTCAGGTATGGTCTCAAAACTCGTTTTGATCATCGCGCCCGAGGTTCCGAACCTCGCTCGCAATGATCCCACAGTAACTCTAACTATACTGGTGATCACCAAGCCTAGTTGTGCCTGATAGACAGGGTTTCCTACGAACATCTGGGACCCCTCCATAAGCCCATCTGGCCAGCGGAAGGTCTAAAGGTCTGCTCGTAACCTTAGGGCTGTCCCTGATATCGACTTACGATATAGGTCCCCCCTAAGCAGGGTGCCTTCGCTTCCCATTAGGATCTACTTTTCCAAAAGGGTCAGCCCTTGCCTCAAGTACAAATATCGTACATGATGTTTCAGACACTCAAGTCATTTTGGCATTGGGTCAGATAACTCCCCCTAGACAGGATCTCCTCTATTATCATTACTTTTTCTCTGTGCAGGTTTTTTTTTAAAGGAACATCTATAACTCTACTGAAGAGGGTTCTCAAGGTCAGCCCTTGCCACAAGTACAAACATCGGGCACGATGTTTCAGACATACGAGTCCTTGTGGCATTGGGTCAGATAACCCCTCCTATGCGGGATCCTTCCTGTTATCATTACCCCCTTTCTATATGGACTTCGGGAAGTTCCAAAATTGAACTTGGGTTATTCTATATGGTTCAAAAGCTCTATCCTATTAAGGAGTTTTCTCAGAACCAGCCAGAACACCTCTATTTCATGCAAAGGTACATGTTTATATACATCAAAGTAAAACAGGTATGAAAGACGAACTCTTTCTATTATTACTTTCAAAAATTACAAAAGATTACAAATTTACTTCTCTTACAAGGAGAATAAGCTACCCTCTGTTGGCCCTATCCAAAAGCCTAAATACATGATGGATAAGGTCATCGGACAGGTTAAAACCCTCCTCTTTGTAAGTGGGATTAGCAGCCATACAAGGGAAGGGATCCACTTCTTCAAGTTCGGCGGCAGTAATCTTCCCCCCTTGAATTAAAGTGGAAGTCAACCCCTCCCATGATCGCCTGATCCCTTCTAACCTTAACCTCCTACAGGGCAAACTCGTCTTGTAGGTCTCCATGGCGGCCATGGACCTCTCCGCGATAATGGCTTCCTGCCGTTCGGCGACTTCGACGAGCTTTTTCTGCAGGGCTTCATTGCCAGCCTCCGCGGCGACCAAGGCAGACTGACGGACTGCAAGCTCCTCCTACAGCTTGGCCTTCTTTTCTTGCAGCTTATTCTTCTCCTCCAAAAGCTTGGCCTTTTCCCCCTCAACTGCAAGCTCGATCCTCAGGGCCTCTATCTCTTCATCTTTTTGATGAAGCCGAGACCCCTGCTCCAGTACCTGCTCCTCGGTCCTCAGAGCCCTGTTTAGAGCCAACGGCAAACGAGCGAGAACCTACAAACACAAAATAAGTCAACACAGGATTAAAGCGGATAAGAAATCCTGAGAAGGGATCCTTACCGTGGCTACCCTGTTGGCCATTCCCGAGTATAGATCTGGGGTGGAAGTTGCATCCATCTTCTCCTCCAAATCTTTAGCCACAAGACCGCTCCCTAAGGCCAGGCCTACCTCTCCTCGGTAAATTTGACCCTTATTCTCGGATGGCACGGTAAGGACGGTCATCCTTCGATCATCCCCTGTCGTCCTCACCGCCAACTTCATACCTACGTCCCCAAAGATTCTAGCAAAATTGGTACTATAAGGGGGCTTTACGCTTCGCTGTCAGTCATGCTCTTCCCTGGCAGCAAAACCCCTCTCCTCCACACTCCTTGCCTTCTTTTGTGGGGGCTCAGGCTCTGTGTTCCCGGAGGAACCCCTCTTCTCTCCATAGACCTCCCTGAGAATCAATTCCAGACAAGGTGTGACGTCCCGGTTTCCCGGAAGCCAGAAAGTAATATTCTTTCTATTTATTTTTAAAAATCTCAACTTCAAATTCTTAAATATCACAATTCAGAAATACCTTCAATATCTTTTCTCTTGTCCCGTGATCCTTCTAGTGCCACACCTGCCACCAAAATATGGCAGGAGCCCGTTAATACAGACCCAGTAGATAAAATAGTATCCAAAATAACAATAATCAATTCAATAGTACCAACAGAATGAATACAACTCAAGTATTAGAAATACACCAATAAAATTAATCTCTACAGCAACAATTCTAATATGCAAGATACTCTTAAAAATATTATCCGTTAATATCAATATCATAATCATCTTTACTCAATATCATTATATCTCTGGGCCCCAGGTTTCTCAACCAATCACCTCAAATGCCACAATCATTTCAATAACTCTCATTAGCCATTTTTATGAAGTCGTCACCCCATCAGCCCCAGAAGGGCCTTGGATGCCGTCGCGTCAATATCAAGCTCGAGCTGACATGTGTGATCGCTTGTGAGAAACCTGTCTTTACTCATCATCGCCTTTAAATCATGAATGCAATAACATTACATACCATATCATAAATACATATTAATTATCATCATTTATTATTGCACACACTGAATTTCATCACAATATAATAATATTCTGTATAATGACGTGGCTCTATTATTTTCATACCCTTTCACCTAGAAGCCTGACAAGAGTTTCTACAGCTTATTATTCTAGAAGCCTTGACAGGAGACGCACCTTGTATCAATGATTCCTTTTTCGTAGGACATCACCCGGCGTACACTCCCCGCCCTCATCAAAATAACAAATATATAGGAAACTCTCCGCCCTCATCGGTTCTTGGTATACAAAAATCTAATAGTACCACATCACCTCGCAGACAAGCATATTTCATCCATTCACTTACTCAATTAACAACATACAACAAACATGGCATAACAAATATAATTTCATTCCATTCAGTTCTTCACATATCTCATATATAATAGGATCAAGCTTATAATTTCCTCAATTTCTCTATAAATAAACATAAATCCACTTAATAGATCAAACACCAATAAACAACAAGACTTGAAATACATTCATTATTTCTCCTTACACAATATACAGAAATACAATTCCTAAATTCTCACAACATTCATTCAATTTCACAAGCAATAATATATCAATAATTCTAGGGAAAGAATTATCTACCTATTCATCCAGCTTGGAAAACCCTTAGCTTTCCTCTTCTCCTCTTCCATTTTCCTCTCCTTCTTCTTCTTCCTGTTCTCCCTTTCCTTCTTCTCCCCTAATTCCCAGCAGCAACCGCTGCTGCTGCTCTTGCTCAGCTTGGCGCGGAAAGGCGGACAGAGGGCGTGGCTGGCGCGGCAAATGCGGGAGAGAGAGAGACCGAGAGGGAGAGAGAAAGAAATTCCTTTTCTCTCTCCTTCGCACATGCGGCTCACGGAAAAGAGCGGGCACGACGAAAGGCGGTTCACTGTTCCTATCTTTTTGGAAGAGTTGCATTTTGGTCCCCATGTTTTCAATCTCTTATAAATAGATCCAAAATTATTATTTTTAAGTCCAAAAATATTTCTTTTAGGTCCAAAATAATTTCAACTTTTAAGCCTCAAATCAAACTATAATTCAATTTCTTTTAACTTCAAATATAATTTCAGGATGTCACACAAGGTCCCTCCACCTTTTCCTTTTCTGGGCCCCTGTCGGCCTTATCTCCTTCATTATTTCCCCCTATGACAACCCCTGTACCACTTTTAGGGATTGCCTGGGGCTTGGTGGCTGGCATGGGACCCTGACCTTTCCCTGTATAACCCAGCTCAGCTAGTGTCTTCTTGTCATCTGCGGTATCAGGATACCACATCGACAACGGCCCCGCCGCAGATTGGCTCAGGGACCCTTATTTCTTCTCCTTCTCCCACCTCAGGAACCTCCTTACTGAGTTGAGTGGCAGGATGCCCCCTCCTGGCCCTCTTCATCACAACTACGCCAGCAGGAGGGGCAACTTCTTTCAAGACGTTGTACTCTAGCATCTCGGTATGTAAGGATATGTCATTCCTTATATGTCTCAAAAAATCCTTCAAGAGCCAACTCTGCCCCTTCAACCTCTCCAAATTCCTCAGGGTATCCTGCCCTGCCGCCCACTTGACATCCCCAAAGAACTCAAGAGGGCACACCCCTGGCGTCAGAGGGATTCCTAAGTCACCTCCGACGAAGAAATAGTAGTCCCTCCAGTTAGAGTGGGAACTACTCGCTCCTGAAAACATCGCCCTCCTCGTCTTCGACCGAAGGGCCAGACACCCCCCCAAACCCTGGCATCGTCATCCAACTAAATAAACTCCTGAACAACGTCAGAGTCCATGGTATCCCTTGAGCTTGTAACAGCTTCAGAAAGGAATACACATAGGCAATGGCATTGGGAGAGAGTTGTGCTGGGACGAGCTGGAAGGAGTTCAGAATCTCCCTAAACTCCAGTTGCTGTGGTAACAGCAGACCGTACTCCACTTGAGCACGGTATACGCAAACAGCCCCCTGAGGAGGACAGTTCGGTCGGAGGTCAACGGAGGGAGGAATAATCGACAGGTTGGGATTTCCCCTGAAGCCCCTGGTGGTGTTAAGCACCTCGTGCTCCATCAAGAGACTCTCCTGATAGCTGGAATCCTTTTGGAACTGGGTGGCTAGTTCCGCCCACTCGATCTCTCCTCCCCCCATGGTTAAGATTTACTAAGGGCGGAGCGGTCTCTCTTTTCTCTCTTAGAGTTTGGAGGTTAAAGACGCACCAGCTGACCCTCTTGAGGGAACCCCTTTTGATAGAAAGACAGTTGTGTCCTTTCACCTCCTGACCGTCTGATCTCCTTGGTCAGCGTGTGAGCGCAATCGAACTGTTCGCGCTCTCTGACAATCTCAGAGCCCGAAGCGACGCACAGTTTCTGATGCAACGCACGGATTTCAAAGTGTCTCCTTTCCCCGTCCCTTCGTAATATCGCTCGATATTCTACTATCATGCATGAGGGTGCGGGGATAGTCATTCTTATCCTCACTCGATATTCTACTATGGTGCACGAGGGTGCGGGGATAGTCATTCTTATCTTCACCTGATATTCTACTATCGTGCATGAGGATAGCTATCTCATCTTTCTACTTAGAAATTTTCTTAGTTCATTTTTGAGTTTTTACTTTCGCTTATGAATTTATGTCCTCTTTTCTAAACTTCGTGGTACCTGTTTCCAACACGAAAGAAAAGACATACAAGCAAGAATTCATTCATAGCAAGTTTTTGAAAAGAAAAATACATTTTTATTAATGATAAAACTTGTTACAAATTCATTTTTCTTTGTCCTCACATGTTTCTCTCATGAATACAGGAGAAAACAAAGAAAAATACAAGGCTTCAGAACATAGACACCTGGAATGATAACCCTGATCTCCTGGCCAAAGGACCCCCCTCTTTGAGACCACCTCTTCCCCAAATTTCTTCTCGGGGTTATCTATTTGACAAATAGGTCCTTCAAGTGCTGCAAAGGAAGATGATCTCCCCCATCCTCTGACCATGGTTCCTTCAAACATATAAGGCTGAGGAACTGGTCGAGGATGGGACAGGTCACTTCTGGCTCCCTAGCTGATCCTACTGCTGGACTGGGGGAGGCGGTGTTCGTCTCAACCAGCTGGCCTCAAGAGGAGTAGTCTAACCTTCTTCAGGACTTCTCCGGGAGGGAGCTAGTTGATACCCCCAGCCTGCATAGGACTTTGGTGGAGGAATCTCCTCTGGGCAGGGGCTCCCGACGTCGAAGAACCTATCTGGTCCCTTAGGACCACAGAAGGGAAGAACCGCTGAGCCTCTGATGTTCTTCTGGTTCAAGATGCTTGCATCAACCAATATCTGCAGGAGAACGTCAAAAGCGGCCTGGCTCTTCACGTGGTGGCCCACCGGTGAGGCGCTAACGATCTTCACCGCCCTCCTCACCGCTTCTTCCGAGTCCTCCATACGTCGTCCCCGCCATCCAGAGCTGTTTTCCACCAAGGCCCGCAGAGAGCGGACTTCAGACTTCAGCAACTCCTCCCGGCGATAAGCCTTGAAGGTCACCTCCTTCGCCCCCGACGAAGCCTCCCTGGCCTTGGTCAGCTCCTCGCTCAGCCACCTTCTTTCCCCTCTCAAAGCCTCCCTCTCATCATCCAACTCCCTTATTCTCTTCTGGAGGTCCTTAACATGGGCAGAGTGGGCCTGATTCACATCTGATAGATTGCGATGGAATTCTTTTCTCGCAACCTCATTTTTATTCGCCCACTCTGTGTTAACCAGGGCTAGGGAAGCCAACTTACCCTCCAATTGGTGCAACTTCCCTAGCTCCTCCTTTTGATCACTCAGAGAGACTTTGCAACTTGGGACAAAGCGCCCTCGAACTCCCTTATCCTCTGAAGGTAGCGGGACTCCACCTCCTCCTTACCCTTCAGAGATCTTACCACCTCTAGAACCTTAGAGGTGTTCCCCAAAATCTTCTCATCTTCCCTCCTTATCTCACATAATCTATCTCCCAGCACACTCCAGGACTCGTCAATACCGGAGGGGGCGCTGTAAGCAGCTGGAAGGCCCTCCACCTTCTCCTTAATCGCCTCCTCCATCTTACCTCCTGGCCCTTTAATACCAGGAGCGCTTATAGAGGCAGTGAGAAGGGACTCTCCCTTCTTCCCCTTAGTCGTTTCCTCCATCTTGGTCCCTTCCTCCTTCTTACCCTTCTTATCCTTCTCTTCCTTCTCCTCATCACTTCGAAGGTTCAACGGAGGGAGAGCAAGAAGAAGAGGTTTCCTTTTCTTCTCAAAAGCGGGGACTGGGGCACCAAGGGAAGAAGGACCACAAACTAGCAAGGGAGATTTCTTCAAATCCCCTTCAGGAACCCCAAATCTGGGAAGGAGTCGCTCAACCTCTTCATCCTTGAGAAAGACCTTCCCAACCGCTAACTGCTCCCTTGTAGCTGTCTCACTCATCAAGGCCACCTCCTTCAGCTCTCTGGCCTGTTGAGGCAGTTTGACGGGAGAGTCAGAGACAACCACCACTTCAACAGCCTCCGTGCCTACCGACTCCTGCACGGACTCCAGCGCCTGCACCAAAACGCCGGCGACCTTAGCCGCCGGGGGTCCCATTTCTTCACTAGGAGCCGCCTCGACATGTGCCGGCACCTCCTCCTGCAGCATCTTTTCATGCAGAACTTTCGGCCTCTTCTTCTCCGGAGGGGGAGCCTCAGCTGGAGCTCCGCCTGCTCTCTTCTTCTTTGAAATGCTCGCCAGAGCGGTCCATTCTCCTTCTTCCGCCATCTTCTCTCTAACAATCTCTCTCTTGTAGGGGAAAACCTCAGAGTGGGGGCACAAGGATACGGATCAGCGGGCATCGCCCCCATCTTATCCTTGCAAGCCTAGGGCAGCGCGTCCACCCTCGCGACGGTTCACATTCCAGGACCCATATCAATATTCGCGCCCTAACAATGCGGGGGGCTGATGTTAACACGTGGTTCCTGCGCTGCATCCTGACCGTACACGTGGTGCCTGGCTGGCCTCCATTTGATTGATTGATTTGCTGACTCATCTCTGACTTTACAGGACTTTTGACCAAGTCAAACCTCGTCCACGAGGGTTCAACCTAACCTCGTTTCCGATATCTTAGTACCACCCCTGATAACATCGGGCACGAGGTAACAGAGCAGCACCTGTCACAATCAACTCCACCTAACCGCGCTGCTCCCCGTACAAGACACCTCTTTCCAGACCCGCAAATTAAGGATCTGCATGCTCCATCCATCACGGATCCCCAGAAGAAGTACTAGTATTAAAAGATATCATCCTCCTTGCACAACTACAGGCCTCTCCGGTGGCAAACAAACTGCGCGAGCCCAGAGCCTGTCCATCACCTTTTCTCCGGAAAGTCAGGGTGAAGCTACGCACTCCAACAACTACAAATACCACTGAACAGTTCACCACCAAGGGGGACAGATACACTCACAAAAAAAGCAGAGATTGGCAAACTTTTTTTGTAGAGAGGTCCCCAACTGAGGAGCTCTCCTTCTTCCTCTTCTTCTCCTTTTCTTCTAAAACAACACTGTACAAGCCTTCAAGGCTACCTTTTCTACATTAGTGAAAACTCCTTTGCTGACTGACCGGTGGACGTAGGGAATTTCCTCCCTGAACCACCTTAAATCCCTGCGTGTTTCTCTAAATGCTCTGAACTGATTTTCTCCTTAAGCATTCATTAACGGGCTGCCCCTTTTGCGCGCCGCCGTCTCCCGGAACTCTCTTTCTTTCTGATGTTTCCTAGGATCTCTACATTCTACGTCAACAATATGTCACGTCAATTCCGTGAAAGAAAAGGTGATCTTTCACTGTAGATGCACTGAAAATTTTCATATTATCACATTTCAAACACGGACACCTCATATTTTCTTGAGAAAAAATTGAATTATTCAATGCAAACTCTATAAAATTTTGACTCCATTGCTATATTCAAATGATCGTCTATCCATTCTCATCTATGACTGATCCATTGATTAATTTCCTGTAATAATTACACACATATATACATATATAACATAATTTAGATTATTATTTTTAAAGATGATAAAATTTAAAAATATATTTAAAATAAAAAGAACACGAAATTAAAAATATATTCAAACATCACTTGGCGGTCACTCTTTACTATTTTTGATCACGGATCATCACATAATTTATTTAAAAGACTTAATCTTCTAAAAAAATAAGAAGTTGTCTACTCAGGTCAACTCTTCACTGTAAGTGGTTCAAAGTGCAATTACTATGAAAGTAATAAATCTAATGTTGAAACACAGGGCAAACAAACTACTAAAACTTGAATCTAGTGAAAAAATGAAATCTAATATTAAAAAAATGAAAAAAAACCTGAATCTAATGTTGGGAGAAAGTAAAAAGAAAAGAAAAAAGATGAAAAAATGAAGAGAAAAAACTCAAAAAAATATCATCATACATGTTGCATTAAGAGAATAACGATGAGTTTTAAGATTTACCAATGAAATGAAGTGACCGTCGGCGGTGTGGAGTCGATGGCGAGTAGAGTCGTCCTCGACTTTTAAGGTTTACCAAAGAAAAGAAGTGACCGTCAGCCGTGTGGAGTCGACGGTGAGTGGAGTTGACGGCAAGTGGAGTCGTCAGCAAGGAACTATCAACGGCGAAGTGGAGCCGACAGCGAGGCGGCCAGTCGTTAGCTAGCTGCGCTAAGATCAGAAAGTGTGAAATGGAGGGGGCGGGGCCAGATCTGTTTTTTAAGGGCATCTCTTTTACAGCGGTTATTTGATACAACCGCTGTAAAAGGTCTTTTACGGTGGTTGGTTTAGTCAACCGCTGTAAAAGAGAACTCTTTTACAGCGGTTTACTAAGACAACCACTATAAAAGGCCTCGCCTGTATTTGTTACAGCGATTGACAATGTTAACTGCTGTATAATGGACGTTGTATAATACTGATTTTTTTCTAAATTAATTATTATGTTGAGATATATGCGAAATATAATATTAATTAATTATTATTTTAGTATTTAAATAAAATTAATTTTTATTTTTAATTATGTTTATGATTTAAAATATAATTAATTTTTAATATCTAATTAAAATGAATCAGATTAATTTGATTAAATTAAAAAATAACTTTTGGGCTATTTTTGAGTTCTTTCTTTAAGCTACATAGCTCTTCTTATATACAAAATTACACACAATGGAAAAGCCCAATCAAATAAGCTTATTCCTTATCGAAGCCCTTGTTTGACAACAGTCTAAAAAATATAGCTTATTTTAGTTATAGCTAAAATCTTAAATTTAATTTAAAAAAATTTTAAAAATTAATTTATATTCTATTCTATATAAATTTTAATATTAAACAATCACTTTATTTCACATCTAATATAATTTTTAATATAACTAATTCACTTTATTTTACATCATATATATTTTTCTAAAAAAATTTTAAAATTTTTTTAAATCATCTTTTTTCTTCCAACCAACCAGAGCAGAAGGTAGACTACACGATCCTATCCAATGGAATAGATTTAACCCACTAACTAATCAAGTGATTAAACTCAAAAATAACTACCCAAAAAACTTTTGGGTTTTTTTTGAGTCACTTTCTTTAGGCCACATAGCTCTTCCAGCAAATGCCATCGATAGCAAAAATTAAGTTATTAAATCTTATTTATATGAAAAAAAAAATAATAAATGACAAAAAAATAACAAAAATATATATATAAAATAACTTGACATACTTAGAGCTAAATAAACTGTTACTATTTGACAAATATAATAAAAAAAATATGTACCTAACTCCGCCTAGTGACATATAAGTTTTAATTATTATATTCATTGGTTATGTACGGTACAATCCGGTTTTTACCGGTCCAACTCGGTTTTTAGCTGATTTAGGTTCTAATGTTGAACCAGACCGGACCTTGGGCCGGTTCCCGGTCGAACCGCCCGGTCCGGTCTGATTTTGAAAACCCTATATGTACCTCGTAATCTTTTAACTTCTATGAACCTCAACTTTTCTGCTCATCATTTTTTGTAGAAATATTAATTTCGAGTCAATTCAAGACATTCTGAGTCAATTTCTAACTTGAATTTTCTGCGTTTCAAATAGATTTTTGAGTCAACTCAAATTCAATAAATTTAATCCAAATTAAATATTATCAACAACAAAACAGCTTTCTAGATTTAATAACTTTTGATCACATGAATAGGGCCGTTAACAGTCTGATCTCATGCCAATCTGATCTCAATTTAAGATTAAATTAATAATTTTCAATTCGATCTCAATTTAATCCAAAAAATGAACAAAAAGAATTCAATCTAATCTCAATCTGAACTAAATCTAACTTATTTGTCGTTAATTCGACTTTCAATTAATTTTCATAAATAAAAATAATCAATAATAATAAAAATTATGAAAAAAATTCTAACAAAATCTTCCATTAAACTATTACAAAAACTTAACATACTAAATCTAATTACATATAAAAAAAATACATAAATATTTTTTATTTTTTTAATCGATTCGATTTTGAGCCGTCTCAATACCAACTCAAAATAAGATCGATAAAAATCTCAAGCCAAAAAAATAGCTCATTAGTCAGCACATTTGAATCAAATAGAACTCGATTTGATTCAAATTCAACTTAACTTTTGAGCGATCACCGATTTTCAAGCTAAATTAACAACCTTAAAAACAAAACAAAAGTTTACATTAATCATCTTCAGGTACAGTTATGTAGTAGCGAACAGATAATGAAAAACACAAGCTTTAATGGGGAAAATATTCAATACTGCTTAGAAAAGGCTATGCTCAGTAAGAGAGGGGTGTACTGCTGGAACCAAACATATTATCATATCATATGGAGAGCAGGTTTCATTGCCACTGATCAGTAAAACCGAAAATAAAGTCTCATATTCTAGTCGTCATCGTCATCTTCGCCGTCATCATCACCTTCTTCTTCCTGCACAACAACTACCAGATATCAAATTCGGTAAAGATTATTAAAAAGTACGAATTTATAATAGTTCGCTCACATTTTCCAGTTCATATCGACTGCTACAAATCATGCATTTCTAACATAAAAATATGAAAAAACATATATATAAACAAAAATATATGAGAATCTACAGCCAAATTTCATTTTTCATCATATGAGTAACACGAAGGTTAACATTTCATACACCGGACATGAACTGAAAATCTTGATCGTAACTCCCAAGAAAGAAATCAAATACTCAATTATTAAAGAGGTTGATAGTTTGTTAAGTTAATAGAAAATTTAGGGGGAATTGTCTTATTTAACTAATAATTCTATAATTTTATAGAAGATTATTTATAGATATCATTAAACAAAAAAACCGCTTTCTCTAGATAACATAACACAACATGAAAATAACATTGAATTAAAAGCCTGCTTAGTACGTTTCTTTATTAATTGTATTTGATTCAAGAATTAAAAATAGTTGGTATCTTGGTTATTGGAAATTGTCAATTTTATTTTATTAGCCTTTATTTTTTCTAATTAGTTCCATGAAAACTCTGTAAATAAAGCCCCATGCCTTTATAATTGGTATCTTTTTAATGAATTGAATAAAATTATTTTCTATTTCTCCCACATCTTATAATCTTCTCCCTTTCTTCTAGATTCTCCACTTGCATGTTTTAACATTAGAGTATTAGAACAATTAATAGAACAATTAATGAGCAAATACCATCATCCAACTCAATCAACACCAACTACTATCTTTGTCTACCTCATGTGACAAATCTCAAAACCAACACTGCTACTTATGCCATCGCTCACAGACACGCTGACTGTCATGTCTCATATACCATAATTCCTAATACTAGACCAGGGATGGATACACATACAGGAGTAACTCTGCAACGGCCATCCCATGAAAGACTTCAGGCAACCAATAACTGCAAGATCATCTCCAGAAGTCATCACGCGGAAACCAAAATATGCTGCAAGGCTGCCATCCCGCAGATCAGAGCCAGCCGAATTGTGCAACCGTTTCCCATATCCACTAAGGGATTCACGTGCTGAGGCCTACGACCCTTGCAAACCTACAGAACACTCGCACATCAAATCTTCCCCCATCCCCCTCTCAAAAAACCTGACTCCACCTGATAGTGCAACCTGAGCCAACTAGGATATGTTCCAACCTGTTAGGTCAAGATTCAGACCAAGAATTCGTTCAACCTAATTGGTTCAGCCCAGTTCAAATGTGAGTAAGATTTGATTTATAGCGTGCATGGATTATCATGGATTATTTGTCCAGCAAAAATTCTTTGCAACTAGCAACATTGAATGGAAAAAATAAAAAAGAATCATCAATATATTGAAGCATATGAGGTCATTTAATGTTTTTTACACTCTGAGAATTCTATGCCTCATTAAACACAAGTGGTATCTGCATTTCAAGTTGAGAATAATTACATGACTATCAGGGAGAGTAAGTTTTAAAGCTAAAGAATAACAACATGAAAATTAATGCTGTTCCTATTGTAAATATTTGCATGAAATCTCACACGAGTTTGACAAAGTTGTTCTGTCCATCCAAAGTTGTAAAGTTATTACTGAGAAAATCTCTGCATATATCAGCTTTCAAATTCAACGGGAACTATTTATTTCCATAAGAGAATTGAATTAATGCTTTCCCTCATACTTAATGCAAATTTACCTGAATAATCTAATCATCTAAATAATAATCTCATTTAATGGGGAAGAATTTATTTTCTAATCCAAGCGCACTAGAGTCCATCTTGCCAAAGCCAACAATAAACAAAGAATAGAGCCTGCAAGGTAACAGAAGGTTTGGAACTTCTCTCACAAGTCGACAAGGGGTTTATAGGGGAGGGCATTAGTGTCACTTGGATCATATAAGAAAGATACCCTATGTTGCATCCAAATCTCTTAAGAGTTATATTTGCATGTCGTCTTGACGAAGTTAGGTTATTTTCAATCTGAGGAGAATGATGAAGATCAAGATTTGGATAACCCTAAAATTCATTTTATTATTAAGAGGTTGATATTTTG
The DNA here is from genome assembly GCA_002786265.1 of Apostasia shenzhenica. NCBI lineage: Eukaryota > Viridiplantae > Streptophyta > Magnoliopsida > Asparagales > Orchidaceae > Apostasia > Apostasia shenzhenica. Next base: position 3,823,330 of record KZ452012.1, on the reverse strand, counting down.
TTAGTTTTGAAATATCTATAAAAGGAATTTAGTGTTTAGTTTTCTATAAGTAGTATGTGAATTTCGAGAATTAAGAAGGGTTAGTATCTTTATTATTAGTAATTGACCTTTTATTTTATTAACTTTCATTTTTCTTGTTAATTGGGCCTTTATTTTCACTTGTTAAGTGGGCTGCAACTCTATAAATAAAACCCTATAAGCCTACATGTCTTTGTAATGGGTAGCTTGTGCTTCTCCCGTTATTCTAGGCTTCACTTCTTTCTTCTAATCTTCTCCCATTCCTTCTAGACTTCTCCCCTTTGACCCTTTTCCCATTCATTTTTTTTTGATAAACCTTCCCATTCTAAAGCACTATCTTAACGAGGAAGCTTTTATTGGCAAACAAATTAATTAAAAATTAAGCAAGAACGTAGGAAGACAATGTTCAGTTATTGTTGATAGGTAATGGTCAATATATTAGAGAAGTAGGAGAAAATGTGGAGAAGTCACAGTAAAGATGCACTTCAACGAACTTAACTATAAAAAAGATAGCCAAATATCAATAAAGGTTGATCAGATTCAGTAATCAAATTTCCATAGTCAACAATTAAAACATTTCGACAAAAACTAGTATCTACTATAACAGAAGCCAACCTCTCCACTGTCCTCATCCTCATCATCATTAACTTCTGACTTTGACCTATCAGATTCCTCATCCTCATCATTAGCATTGCTTGCCTGTATTTAAATGTAAGTAATAATGAAACTTAACTGCAAATAAAGGGAAACAGATTCAAACTAGAAAGATTAAAGACAGTTAATGTGCTAAAAGACACCTGTTTCTTGTTGTAAGCTGACATTTGCTTTTCATAATCGCTCTTTCTTTTTGCAGCTTTGGCTTCATAGGGAGCTTTTTCCTGAAGAAAAACCCAGAAGCACCTCATGGGAAAAACAACACATATAATAACATATAAGATGTTATGAGCATCCAAAAAAAAGCTTTAAAAGAGGCATAGTACACAACTAACTAATGGTATGGCAAATTACAACATAAAAAAAATATATAAATCAACAACTTGAAGGGTACATAAAAACATAAATGCAAGAAAATGTCGTTTCCAAAAGTGATGAAACACATCTTGATTTTTAAAATAGGAAACGATTCAGCAATTCAAATTTCCAAGTTCCTCAGAAAAATAAATATATACATACAGCCTTTGTCATTGATTTCCATTTCTCCCCCCCAGCTTTACCAACCTTCAATTGCATAACAGCTGACGTTAGGTCCTAAAAGAAACATGCACGCATAGGGAAGATGTCTTTCAAGAAGGTTCATTTCTTACAGCTGATACACCTTTCACATTAGGATGCTCTCGCTTATATAGCTCCCTGAATTCTTCTCTGCAATATTGGCATGCAAATCAACGATTACACATAAAAAAAGACTGAAAAGTAGACAAGTACTCAAAAATTTCTTACAAGAATACAAAGAAAGCACTAGCAGGCCTCTTAGGTTTATTAGGATCCTTCTTGGGCTTCTTGTCCTTTGCGGCCTTCATATGGCTACTCTTATTAGCCTTAACAGCTGCCTTGCGTTTCCCAACTTTTCTAAGGTTAGAGAACATCACATAAATCAAATAAACTTTCGTTCCATACTTTGATCAAACCAGAGGTTTTAAGATGGAAAATAAAAATAAGCATCATAATTGTCCACCTTGAGTACAGAACAAGATATAAACTTGTCTTTACTACCAGATCTTTCACAATGATAATTAAGCAACGTGGAACATATTTGACCATAGGTTTAGGATTAAAACAAGTGACTTGATATTTAAGCTTATTAATATTAGCATAATTTTGAGTTTAAATGTTTTACTTTAGTTTTGAGCTTTAAACGAACAAAGTTTGGTTGTTGGAGTTAACGTTGTTTAATCCCAAATGTTTTGTTGATTGGTAATCAGTCAAAGAAATAGATTTTTGATATTGGATAATGAGTCATATCATCCATTAATCCAGGACAAGATTAAAGTTTTAAATTAAATTAATGACTTAGAATTTGAATTTGAATTTGAATTTAATCTTATTTCTTGTCTGGTAATTTTGGCTTAAAACTTGGATTCAAATTGAGATTGGGATAAAAATCAGCAACCAAACACATGGGGCAATAAATATGTGACAATACTCAATTTCTATTTTCAAATTTCTCTTTTCAAATTAATAGTTATCATACGCTCAAACAACAATAACAAGAATAACAACAAAAAAAACCTTAATTTCAAACAAAAAATCCATCATAATAAATGACAAGTTTTATGCAAATTGTTAACCTACTATATCCCACCTTCCTCCAAGCTTCGGACTGACTATGTAAAATTTAAAAAAAAAAGCTTGGAATAGGCAGAGTTGAAATAGGTTCAGTTGGAAAAAAATTCACATCGCATCATTATGCATTCAGGTCTTGCATAACAAAAGATGGCAAGGTTTGCTAGTGGAAACAAAACAAAAGAATAAAGTAACCTGTCATCATTTGGCTTCAGTACTTCGGCATTTTCCTTCTTAGTTGCACCCTTGCTCTTCCCTCCTTTCATCCCAAGGATGGTCAGCTTCCTGCAAAGAAAGCATGCTTATTTCTGAAAAACCTGATTGGAAATCATAAACAGGAGAATCCCTCCCTCAAATATATGAACTACATTAGCAGAAAAACAAGAAATCTCCAAACATAACCCAAAAGATAAAGAACCGGCACAATTAAAAAACTAAGCAAAGGACTGAGGCCAAAATAGCTAGACTAATTCCAATATACGCCCAAAAGAATCGGTAATTAGTGAAACAAAGGGAGTGAAATACTTAATCTAATCAAATGAATCATTAAAGGAACACAGGTGCTATCTTTCCTCAAGCATCACTATTCTAATCAACCAAAACTGTTCAAATATCCAGATCTGGCAGAAAACAGAACCAAAACTCTAGCACATACGGAGAAGACACAGCGAAATAACACCAAAGACGGTAGAAGAACAAGAACGGCCGCTTACCCCGGAAGCAGGCAAGAAGCAGGAACTACTCGTCGATCTCGTGAGCTGGAACGGAGAACGATTGAGAGAGAGAGAGAGAGAGAGAGAGAGAGCAGCAAAGCCAGTAAGCGCTCACCGTCTGGGAGCTTCGGCACGGGCGACTACCGCCTCGAGCCTCAATGATATTTCGGAGGATCGCCGGCCGAACACGTGGAGAAACGTGGACGGTTGGATGTGAACCGGACGGCTAATTGTGGGTTAGCTTTCTAACCGGTTACCGGGGTAGTAGTTAGCACTCAGAGTTGACTCGGCCAACCGAGTCGACTCAACCTCTATCAAGTTCTCTCAGTTTGGTTGGGTACAAATTATCCCACGTACTCTTAATTTTTTTTTTTAATTAATATTTTATATAATATTTTATATTTCATACATATTTTAATAAAATAAATAAATTCATTTCATATTTTATATAATTTTTAATAATAAAATAATTTTATTTCATATTATAATATTAAAATAATTTTTAATATATTTTAAAAAATTTAAATAATTTCTGAATGGTGTTCCAACCAAATAAAAAAGTTCATATGATTAAGAACAGATTCAAAGATGTCTCAAAATCAATTTGAAATTAATCGTTTTATAAAAAATAGTAATTGAGCAAGATAAAATTCATAAAAATTAGTCTAATGACGAGATATAAAATACATAATTATTTAATAAAAAAAAAATATTTTTTAGTCAGTTTCAAAGTAATTTTTGAACTAATCACTATTGCCTTAAAACCAACTTGAAACTCAATTAGAGAAATTTATACTCAAAACTTTGATTAAAAGTATTTGAATTAATTTTGATTTGAGCTTAAAATGAAAACAAAAAAAAAACAAAAAAAAAGCAAACTGATTTTTCATTAAAATTATCGGTACTTGTACATGAAAAATTATTAGTTTTGGAGGCCTGACCACGTCAGGTGTTCATCCGCTAATAGTAGAGAGTCGTGCCAATAAGTGGGCCTTGATTTACATATACGCAAATAACGTTAAATTGTCGTGCGGCCGAATGAACCATCTGGTCAACCTACCACGGACCTTCTGGTCGTTCAACCGGACTGTTCGTTCGCTTGGACTTGATTGTTTGTTCAATTACTAGACAGATAAGTATTAAGTAGTTATTTATCTTAGTATAACTTGAAATCAGGTAGATATAAATTCAAGAAGATGTAGTTGCATGTGATATTATTAGAGTTAAATACTTGATTTTAAACTATACATTTTTTTTCGGACGAATACCTTCTTAATTTGGTAGCCAAATGGACCGTCCGATCAGAGCGAACGAACGGTCCAATCGACTATCAGGTTGTCCTATCGATTGACCAGACAATTCGAGCAGTCCGATCGACCGCTTGGTAATGTAACTCCATTTATGGCGTTCTGCGGGAAGCAAGGCCTGCTCATCCGCGTGTCTCTCCACTACTGGAAAACGGATGTCTGACGTGATCAGGTGTCCAAACTCAATAATTTTTCTAGTTTACTGATTTGTTTTTGATAAAAACCTATTTTATAGGGTTTTCTTTATAATTTCAATTTTTTTTACTGAATTTCAGATGTATATATATAAAGAATGAAAAACTGTCGAACGATACTTCTCATTATCTTCCTTATCCCTCAAGTAGTAGACTCTCATGGTGTGGTCTCCCAAAGGGGAAGAGCCTTCAGGTAACCATTTCCTTATTAACATAATCTAATGATTAAAATTAAAATTTAAATTGATTAAAGCTAATTGAAAATTTTCTTATTAGTTATATTTGGATTTGATTTGATGAAAATTAAGAGCTGATTTAAGATATTTCAAGACCCTTCATATTTGGAGCTAATTTTATTTTATTATAATAGAATTAGTTTCATATTTATATTAGATTTATTTGTTGTTTTATTTTTACCATTTAATATTATATTTTTAAACTTTTTTATGTGATCTTTTTATATAAATAGATCGCCTAGCATTGTATTAGAGGGTCATTATTAATGAATAAAATTAGGTTAAGCATTTGAGTTGTTAAATCCTGATGAGGGGAAGGGCGTGGATTAGTTTTAGGTGATAATTCTTGAATTTGCCTAGTTATCTCTTTTCCTTATTAAAAAAAAAACTACAAATCTTTCACCTTAATCTAATTGATAAAATTTTATTTATCATCGATCCAATTTAATTCTAATTTTAAAATAATTTTATTTATCAAATTTAAAATCTTATTCATCATATTATTAATTTGCTAAGTAATTATTGTTGATTTAAACATTAAAAAACATTAAAAAAATTAATCTTAATCTATTGAAGAGGGGGATCTAATAATCAATTTTTTGGGCATGAAGTCCCATTGGGGCTCTAGAATCCTTGTGGCTCTGGGGTGGATTGAGATAAATCTTAATTAGGCCGGAGATTGTCAAGGCAATGGTTTTCGACAGTGAAGTGGGATTGCCATGAACCTTGGCTTTTCTAGCCCTCCAACGCCTCGTTTGGTTCGAGGTGAGATTTTTGCCCAATACAAATTTTAACTATAAAAATCAACTTTATTTCACATCCAATATAAATACGAATATTAGAATTAAAAGTATTTCACATTTTACTTCGCCTCGTTTGGTTCGAGGTGAGATTTTTACCCAACACAAATTTTAACTATAAAAATCAACTTTATTTCACATCCAATACAAATACGAATATTAGAATTGAAAGTATTTCACATTTTACACACTTTTTAATAGTAAAATAAATTTCTCTCTCATTAAATTTAAAAAATAAAATAATTTTTTATTCATGTCTTAAAAAAAAATTCGAACCAAATGAAGCCCAAGTGTAGTAGATATTAGCTGGTATGCTCAATACACTACATATCGATCGGAAATGTCAGAACATTTCCACCAATGATTCATTATTTACGTAGGATTCTAGAGCACATTGTGCACACAAAAATTTCTCCGAGGGCACAGGCTAAAAACATAATTAATTTAAAATTTTGGGTAAATAACATTCAGGTTTTCTAAAATTTAATAATAATATCAAGTAAATTCAAAAAAAAAATAATAAAATTCCTGAAAATGACATTTAAGTTTTAATTAAATTCTTTTTGTTTAATTTATATTATTTTATTTTTTAAAAATTTGTATATTTAAAATAAATATATAATTATAAAAGAATCTTTAATATTTATCCTTTTATAATTATATATTTAATTTAAATATAAATTTTATATATAACTAACAAAATTTATAAATTAAATAAAAAAAACCTAATTAAAACTTAGATATTAATTTATGGAAAGAGATTTTTGAAATTATAAATTTATTTGATATTACCTCTAAAGTTTAGAGAACTAAGTGATATTTAACTTAAATTAAAATTAAATGAAAGAGGTTTAATTTTTTTTAAAAAAAAATTCTAATTTTTTTTTTATGGAATTCTCTAGTTTTAACTACTATGAAAGAAAATTTAAATATATATTGTTTCACACTTACTCAAATTTTATTATTTTTATGAAAAAAAATGTATGAACTCTATATATGATTGGTGTTATTATAAAAGTAATAAATATATCACACTATGCATCTCCTACCAAGTTAAGCGGGGTGAATCGAAGCACTTACATGGTAAAGTAGAGGCAAGATAAAATTAAAAGTAGGCACGAAAAAAATAACAAAATATATAAAACCGATAAGCATAGAATTTGGTCGACCCGCGCGGCATGATCATCTTTACCCCAAGCCATAGCTTCCATTAGTATAACATTGCATATGGCATATGATCCAAACTTCAACCAATTGAACTAATTCCTTTATTGATGGATCATGACTCCATAATAATTAAAAAAAAAATGAGATTATTTTTAGCAAATAAACTTGAGAAAGGCAAATGCAAGATTCTTAATATTAGATGCAAAAAAGAGAAATTTATATATATGTGAAACAAACTTAACTATTTATATATTAAAAACCCAAAATCACTATTTACAAATTACACCTACACATTCTAAAGAACAATCTATGAACTTTGTATGTTAATTTTATGAAGTTTGGAGTTAGAAAAATATATCAAAAATGTTAGTTATGTATGTATAAAGAAAGATGGATTTAGGGCCAGAAAAATGACTCTCACAATTTGAAATAAATATTAAAATATACAACAAATTTACCTTCATGGTTATCAAATAAATCAACATAATCAAGAGAACAAAGAAAAATATGTGAAGTAAATCTAACAACAAAAAATATCACAGGATTAAAATGCAATATACACAATTCTTTTAAATAGCAAAACAAACCCTTGCATAGTTCATAACAAAATTTATGCAATGCATCATATTTAAAATTCAACAGGAATTCCCCTGAAAATTTCTCTCATCCAAAAATCCTAACATCAGATTCAATGGCAGCCACCTCTTCATCAGTCACTTTCATCCAGACACCACCAATCATCAACTGCCCTTCCATGGCAGAAACATTCACTGTTTCACATGAACTCTGATCAACTGGTGCTTCTTTCAATCTTTTAACAGCATGATGATGATGATCACCATCATCATCATCAGATTCGATATCGGAAACCGTTCTCTTCTTATCAGCATCGGAAACATTCTCAAAGCTTTTGCTGGTTACATCTTCTACAGCATCAAGATCGGGAAGTACCGCCAAGGAGCTAAATGAGCAAGGCAATGTGCCAATGGGGCACGGAACCCATGACTTGGTGACCGCCCATCGCCTTGCCGCTGTGTTAGAGTTCCCTTTGATTTGCCCGGTGCCTCTGCTGCCATGGTTTGCGAGTCGTGACTTTATTAAATACAATTTCTCTGCTTCTTTCTTGAGGAAATCTTCCTCTTTCAGTAGTGTGCTCTCATCATGGAAGAAATCATCAGTACGCAAAGGAGGTTGGTCGAGAAAAGCTAAGAGAGGGAGTATCTTGAGTTTCTCAGTCAACAATCTGTTTCCACTCATATCAGCTAGAAGAAGCACTGACTTTAAGAGATGCTTGTCGCCAGGGGCTAATAGATTTAGGCATTTGTAGAGGAGGTTCATCAGGGAAAATTTCAGTGTAGTAGTAGGACCAGCAGAAAGAACTTGGTTTCTTTCAATGAGTCCGATCTGGCCAGAATCCTTCAGGGCTTTCAGACTTCTGACGAGAAAGGGAACCAGAGATCGAAGATGAGTGGCTTGCTGTATATCGGCCTGCTTTTGTGACGAAATGAAGCGGTTCCCATCTGCTTATGTGCATGTGCCAATAAGTCCTTGCATAAAATGAAATGAACTGACAATACAAAAGATATAGGCAGGTTACTAGAAAGAGTCTCTTTAGTTAGTCATAAATTGCTTTCAGTAATTATAGGATTAGCCACAAGCGATAGTTAAAAGTTGGTTCACTGAGAGGTGATAAATTTTTTCTTTTTTGAAAGTGTTAACGTGTAGCTCCAACGCTGCATCACAGCCATACACGTGGCTTCCAGGTGACACTAAGTTGTTATTTATTTATTTATTCTCGCATGAATCAAACCTCGGTCAAACCTCAGCCACGCGGGTTCGGTCAACCATCGTCCACGACGAGCCAGGATCACCCCTGATAATATTGATGACGATGTTCCTCGGTTGCACCGGTCACAGTCGGCATGGCCCGACCGCACCGTTTCCCGTACAGAACACTTTTCCAGACACGCAAATCAAAGGATCGCGTGGTCTAGCTAGCACGAATCCCCAGTGGAATCACTACTACCAAGGAGGAAAAAGCTCTCCACCCAGTACTTCCAGCTCCCTCAAAGGCCGACAGTTGAGGGACCATCAGGACGGGCCCAATTCCTTACTTTCCGAGAAATCCCGGATAAAGTACTCTTTTCAGCAATATTTAAAGAACAATTAATAGAGGCAGAGAAGAACCAAAGCAAGAGTAACGTTACTTCGACTCCCCCTTTTTCTTATACTCAAGCTCCAACTGAGGAGCTCTCTCTATCTCTCTTCCTCTCTCTCTCTAAAACATTGTACTGGCCTTTTCGGCCATTCTTTTTCTCTTTAGTGAAACCTCTCACTGACCGCTCGGTAGACGTAGGGGATTTCCTCCCTGAACCACCTTAAACCTCTGTGTGTTGCTCTGGATGCTCTCTCTCGCCTAAGCTCTAACCGACAGGCTCAGCTCTCTGAGCGTCGCCGTCTCTCAGGACTCTCTCTCTGTGTTTCTTGGGATCCCCTACATGTCACGTCAACAGAAAGGATAGGTGAAAGTATTTAATTCAAGAAACAGATATGTACTACAAAATACTATGATGAAATACAAAACTTTTCTTAACAAGGTGCGAATTAAGAATGCTTTGTCAATATTAAATTGTTTAGAATTAATTATCTCAAGATTTGCTTGAAAATCCAAAATTTTGGGTGCATCTTCCCACAAAAGGATGAATCCTTTGTGCATATAGTCGGGTTGTGTCCTATTGATAATGGGACTGAATTCATAAAACAATGCCTTCATTGTGCAAGAGTGCCAAAAAGTTTATATGCCTTGCAACAATAAGGTCACATGCATAACCCTTCCCTGAACTACCCTAGACTACGCCCGCATTTGGTAAATAAGGTTATTTTTGGGCCAAAAGGAGAAAATACATTAATATATAATATAAGAGATTAAGGCCTTGTTTGGTTGAAGGCCATCTTGGCCATGACTATGGCCAAAATAGCCTTCAACTATTTTAATAAATAATTTTTCATTTTTCATCCTCAATATATAAATTTTAATATAAAAAATTTACTTTATATTATATCTATATAATTTTTAACACATTATACTTAATTTTTTATTATTATTTTTAATAAAATGGTAGGAGCTCATTGGAGGCCATTTTGGCCATGGCCTGGCCTCCAACGAAACAGGGCCTAAGGCTCTGTTTGGTAATAAGAAAAAAAAATTTGATTGGAATTTTTAGCTATTTTTGAATGTGTATGATGTGAAATAAAGTAAGTTGGTTATATTAAAAATTGTGTATGATGTGAAATAAAGTTGATTGATTTATTGAGAATTGTGTTGGATGTGAAATAAAGTGATTATTTAATGTTAGAATTTGTATGAGATGAGATATAAAATAATTTTTTAAGTTTTTTTAAAATAAATTTAAGATTTTGGCCATGGGTAATTTTAGCCATGGTTTTTAGTCCATTGCCAAACAGGGCCTAAGTGTTGGATAAATAAAGTTGATATTTAATATTGACGTCAAGAAAGTTGACGTTTTATATGAAAAATACAATGTAGCCCTAATAACTAATCAATATATTAACCCATCATGATTTAAGGCTTTAATACACTGGATAATCTAATGAATTAATAATTAATCCACTAGATAATCCAGTGTATTAAAATCTTAAACCATAATGAGTCAATTTATGGGTCAGTTACTGATGATGTGTAGCAAGACTCTTTTGATATTGCAATTTGTGTTGGATGTGAAAAGCATATAAAAAATGTTGAGGCTATTTTCAAGTCTCTTATCAAGCAAGGCTAATAATCCTAGTCACTAGGCAAGTCCTTTATTATGTCCCAATAATTGATTCAAACACAAGAATTATGCATGACGTTTCAGAAGTAACAACAAAATGCCATAAAAAATGAAAAATACAGATGTATGACAAGTAAATGGTTGGCAAAAGTGGCGAGTTTCATTTTATCTTTCTTTTTCTGGTGAGATGACGAAAAACTTACCAACTTCGCAGCTTCTTGAATCCATTTCTTCAATCATCTCAAGCACAGCCTTCAGCAAACTAAGCAACAGCCTTGGCTTTTTATTTGAGAGTTTGGCTATAATCATCTTCAGATCATGTAAAGAGCCCAACATTGGCTCCGTAACACTACACTCGGAATAATCAATGTGTTCTGCGTTCATGTCATCAGAGATATCTGATGCTTGTGAAAGGAAAAGTTCCAACAATATTGATGCAAATTCCACTGGGTACGATGAGTAGAGCTTAGCACTTACTTTTGTAACCTTGGAAAAATGTTTTGTGGAACCTGTAAGTGTCAACAAAAGAAAAGAAAAAAAATCAAACCTTCGGAACTAATATCCATGAATCAATTTTACTGAACGTAGGCCACATTTCCCAACTAAGACACATTTAAAGTTACATCAAGTACTCAATCATATTACACTGACCACATTCAAACTATAACTATTGGAATAGACTTTCCCAACAAAGAAATGGCCCGGAAATGATCATCTCTGAAGCTGACTGAAACTTTAGACATTACGTACCATTGGATTTAGAAGCAAGCAACTTTTGATATATGAGGGAGAGTTTGCTACATGCCATGATCAGTACAGTACTCTTAGCACCTACACAAGCAAACGAAACCACTAGTAAATCCTAATGGTATCACAAATTGATGATTTATGATAGCAGATACTTGGGCAACGCTAAGAGTTTAATCCACTTAACTTTAATTTTGCAACTATCTACTAAAGCGTCATTTTGCAAAAACACCTTGAAAGTTGCCACAAAATTTTTCATTTTGATTTAAAATAAAGTTTTTGCACCTCGGCAGGATTACAAATAGCTGCCTCTTTCATGACAGCATATACAGCTGGCTGTGAATCGAGCTTATGTCAAGGACATGTCGGTACATGTTTTCTGAGGATTAACTATTACTCCTCCCTCAAAGAAAAAGAGAGATTAGAAGCAAACATCAAATATACAAACAATGAGGTATGGAAGGTGAGCGATGCAGGAGATGATAGAACAAAACTTGAAAGGTCGATAGAAAGAGCAACTATCAGGAAACTGAGAAAAGAATTAGTGATACAATGATACAAACAAACCATTGGATATCATTCAACTTCACACAGCAATCAAGCTAGTCCCATACTTCACCTGGTCAATATAATTCATCTAACAGCTAGCATACACCAAATCCTAGAGAACAACAAGTGATGGGGGCATTTGGATAATCGAGCTTTGGTGTGAACACCTATAAAGCTTGTTATCGTCGCCGAAGCTGATTCTGCACTCCTTATTTGGCTGGATTGAGTCGTGTTTAGTTAATTGAATCAATCATTACTATAGCTAGATTGTGTCATGATTTGACTAAATCAATTAATTTGAATTTTAGAGTTTTATCTATTAGATAGGCTTGGCTTAATTATTTTAAACTAGATTTTATCTAATTTTAAAATTAACTTTTTTAGTTCCACTTGCCAAATTAGAGTTGTGACGTTAGGTGATTTTCCAATTTATACATCTGCCCTTTTGGCTCATGAAATTTGAATCTTGATTCATAAAATTAGATCGATTTTAAATTCCAAAAAAAAGAGCTAGGACCTCAGGTGAAAATTCATGAATCTCTAATTTTATTTTTACTTTTTCTTCCACCTTCCAAACATTAGTCATCATTGTCCCACGTTAACTTAGTACTAGAGCGTTTTGTCTTGCATCATCGAGTAACTCAAAGTGACAGACTCCTTTTGCTAGCTATACATGTTAATCAAATATGAAACTGATGCTGCAATATGGCCTTGTTTGGTTTGTAACTCAAAAGAGCCAAATTAAAATTTTATTAGTATTTTAAATTCCACACAATTTTTAATAACATTATTTCACATCTTATATACCTTATATTATTAAAATAACTTTATTTTCCATCAAAATTTTAAATTAATATATTTTCTCTTTCCTACCAAAAAATAATCTTCCAACCAAATGAGCCCAAGGTTCCAACATGAGTCCATCTTTCACTACCAGAGACACAAAAAGAGAAGTGAGTATTAATAACAAGGATCATACCTAATAGAAAACACCTAAGACCAAAAGCTACAATTTCCAATTATCGCCAGGCTACAAAAAAGAAAAGTAACGTTTTTTATCTAAATCCTCAAATAAGAAATCATGGCACCATAAAAGTTTTTGATCAATTCATAGATGACCAGCAAAATATGCCAAGCATGGAACCTTATCTTCTTAGGCAATAACAGGAAAACAAAGGTGCTTCTTTAATTTTTGAATGGAAGTGAATAATTGCCAAGACTTTAAAGCCTCAAGCACAAAGGCTTGAAAACTAATTGAAGACAGTTTTTTACATTAGTTCTTAATAACGGAAAAACTATCATTCTTGCAAAAAAAGACATTTATAATAAACAACATCTATTTAAAGTAACACACTTAACTAAAGTTTGTTTGCAAGACTCTTGGCAGTACTATACACTCTCAATTCAGAATTCACGCATAGAAACAGAAAGAATCACAGGTATTTATATATATAATGATTAAATAGATTGTTATCAGAATACAAATTATATACTCACGTTTCAATTTTTCTTTTTGAGATTGCATTCTTGAAACATGTGAGGATTTCAAACATATGATCAACTCGTGCAGCCAATATTTTATTTCCTTCCTAGGATTAGGAATTGCAACTCGTTGAGGTTCCCAGTAATTAGCCTTTAACCACTCAAGCGCCTAAAAATGAAAAACAAGAGAAAAAACAGAGTAAAAAAATTAACAATGTAAGAAGATAAAAATATTCGACGTTTGGAAGGTAATAATCTCAATCAAGATAGTAATCTTCAATGACAAGTTAATAACGTTCATTACGTAGAGATCCCATTACATATCAAATGAACCAGCAGGATATGCAAAGTCAAATCAAGAGAACAAAAACATGCCAAGAAGCAAACCAAGATGTCATACAATATGAAAAGTTTTTTACCATTGCACTAGCAGAACGGACCAACTTTAGTGAAGGAAGACCACGATGAGAACTCTCTAAAAGTGGGACAAAAGTCTGTCACAGTTTCTCAAAGGTATAATAAATGATGCATAAAACTAGTTCAAAGATGAAACTTCCCTACCATGCCGAATATCAACCAAAGTTCTTGGAATACCAAGTGCCCCGGCTAAATCAGATATGGAACGCCCAGTTTTCTTGTGTGCTGGCTCAACAAAACCGTTGACTAGCCTAATTGAAAGCAATTGAGAATGATTGAATAATGTTGAACAGCCTCATGGAAAATTTTGATAAAAACCCTTTCTCAACAGATTTAATGTAGCAAGATGTAAACTAACTGTAAAATGAAATCAACTTTAACAAAATTGAGAAAGAATTTGGTATGATAATTCAGTAACTATAGTCAACTATGGGAGAAATGATAGTCAGCAGAAGAATATAAACAGTTCATAAATGCAAGATGTAGGATCAGACAGTTAAAGTCCTGGAAAGAAATAGCCTATTTTTAACAAACATAAAATTTAGGCCTTAACAGAGTTGAATAAAAGCTTAAATGCTTGTCTTTTGAAGGGTGAAATATGTAGTTTAACTCCACGAAGATAAACTCAAAAAAAGCATCGAGGTCATCAGGAAAAAATAAATAAGTTCCATAAATATTCCTACAAAATTCTATTAATTCACTCTAGAAACCTTAATAACAGCCTAAAAGCTTGTGTTTTAAAGGGTGAAATACGATAGTTTAACTCATAGAAGATAAAAGTCACAAAATGTCATGCCCCTGTTACCATCCTGAATCGTGCAAGACGGAAAAGAGAGAAACCATAAAACCCGATCGATACAACTCAGAAAATCACACTACAAGTTAAATTTTACTCCAATCTATTAAGATAAGCAAGTCAAGAATTAGGAGACAAAGCAATAGAATGGAGAGCTACATATGTATAACATCTGGAAATAAACTTTCAAATCAAAACCGTACGAGTCAATATGATAAATACCACAAAATGTCCATAGTCCACATAATACATAATATTCCCAGCTCAAAGTTAAATACAAAATATGACATCATAATAGAATAAGTCTCAAAAACATGAGAAAGCATGACTATGCGTCCTTAATTTCCTTCCACTTTCCTTGCGTCTGGCCTGTAGAAGCCGTACTTGCGAAGAAGGCATCAGTCTACCAACCCTAAAACTAAGCAAGCAAGTACCCACACTAAATAAAAACTAATCAAACTTGCCATTTCATATTATGATCCCAATAATCTGAGTCTTGTGGTAATAATTATTATTGTTGTAAAATTTTATTTTATAAATATTTATTGAATTATTAAATCAGTACGGTTAAACCCTGGTTCGACCCCTGTTGTATCTTAAAACTTTAAACTTTTCGTTCTATTGGTTCTAAACTTTAAACCTTTAAACCTAGCTTAAGCATTGATGATTTTATGTAATAGTTGTTGAGGACGATCCACAACTTGTTGATCTTCGATTTACTATTGATGATATGATTGACTTTGATTTTTGATGCTATGACATTTAGGGTTGTTAAGGACTATTTCACCTTCTTTGGGCAAAGTGGCGATATATTGAGAAATGCTTAAAAGAGTAAAATATGAATAAATGAGAAAATAAATTGATTTTTTGATCTTACTTTGAGTATATATATGCTAATGATGAGTAAATGCAATACATCATAAAATTCATGGTGAGATTAAAAACTAAAATTTAATAACATTAAAATTCTTTTTAAACATTATCAAATAATAAAAATTATAAAGTTTTTTTAATAAATAATAAAAAGTAGAAAGATTCAAGAAAAAATAAAAAATTAAATAACAATATTTTAGAAATTATTTCTATAAATAACAAATGATGTGATTTAGTTTTACAAAATTACATAAATGAAGACTAAATGAAAAAAAAAGACTTTTACTATCACCTTTGTATGATACATAGTGGGAATTAGTTGCCCATTGCTAAGGGGAGGTATGAAATCCCTTTTATATTATTTTGTGACTAAAGCTCATCAAGAGAAACTTATGAACTAGTCAGTTCAACCGTAACAGTTAACTGGTTTTCCGGTTTGACATTGGTTCTGGCTAGTTCAATCCCAATTTGAAGCAAAGCTAGTTTTGAGACTTGACCTGATCAGTTAGACTAACAGTTTACGGTTCAATCGATTGAACAGGCTGGTTCGGTCTCATTTTTGAAACATTGGTCAAACATATAATAATCTTACGGGTTGTCCATCCCGTGATTCTACAAATCATGTTGTATACCCTCCACAGATGCCTCAAAAGCCCATGTCTAAACAATCAATCATCAAGCCTATTCCAAGTATCAATTTTACATTGAATTTAAGAAAAAAAGTCCAAATACTACTGCCAAAGAAGTTGTGTAAATCAGGTCCTGTTCAGAAGCCTTGCAAGTGAAACTCCACTTCTTAGCTAAACTTGAAGAGAAAATCAAAGAAGATAATGAAATTATTTTCTTAGGATTGCAAGAGAGAGACTTTAAATAAAATTTTTTATACACTTTCTAGTTTTCCAAATCCGTAATAATGAAAGGATTGAAGAGATATTTCCCCACTATTTTCTTTCTCCCATCAACTTGGAATTCCGCATATTCGAGAAAAGCAGACCTTCATGAGGGATAACAACATCAGCAAAGTTCAAAAGAGTGGCTCACATGAAGTTCGGTAGTTTTGTCAATCTAAACATATCTCCCTCAAGCAATTTCATCCAATCTAGCACACACTAAAAAGTTGTACGCTTCCAATTTTGAAATCCTCTCAAATCTTCAAAAGTTGTATGCTGAAATTAACAATACTTTAGTGTGCTTGACTTAAGATTCCTTATGATCCCTATGAATTTATTGCCAATTCAATATACATTAAACTTAAAGAAACTTTTGCCACTTAACTACTCAAGATTCATGTCATATATAGGATAGTTGGTCAGAAAAAGAGCTTGTATGATTTTCTCAAGATGCTGATAGGACTATCGAGAAAGTGTTAAGGTGAAACTTAAGCTACGAAGAAATACATTAGAATCTAAAAATTTTCGTCTAAGCAAATCAAAAACCGAATATATGAAATGTAAATTTAGTCAAAATAGAAGCACTTGTAGTAGACAGACAAAAATTGAAGATCAAATTATCAGGAAAAGTGAGAGGTAGAAATATCTTGCATTATACAAAATAACGATAAAATATATGGTGATGTTATTGGGAAGATACAAGTAGAATGGATAAAGTAGAGGAATTCATCCGGCATATTGTGTGATTAAAAGATTCTATTCAAACTTAAAGGCAAATTTTATAGAACAATTGTAAGGCTAGCAATATTATATAGTACTGAATGCTAACCTACAAAATAAAAATACACAAATAAGATAAGTATCGCAGTATTCACGAGAGAAAAAGATGAGAAATGAATATATCCACTAAAAAGTTAAGAGTGGCCTCAATTGAAGATGAGTTCAGAGAGAATCGATTTAGATAGTTTAGACATATAAGTATAAGCCGATAGAAGCTTTAGTAAAGAGAATTAAATTATTAGATCTTGTTGATGTAAAAAAAGGAAAAAAAAACAAAAAAAGACAAGACAAGAAACTATAAAAAATGATCTTACATATTTGGAGCTAAATGAAAATTTGTTATTTGATATAATGCAATGAAAATAAAAGAATCATATAGCTGACCCCACTTAGTGGGATAAAGGCTTAGTTTGTTGTTGTTGTTATTAGGAACCTTCCTATTACATAAACTCTAGAAGCTCTCCTTAATTTTAATCAACTTGCCTAAAGATTGGGCACTATAGGAGGATTGAGAATTTCCCCTCCCTTCTTTCTATTTCTATAATACCTATCCACATACACAGCCAAAAGCCTCTCTATGGCCTACAACTTTGGCACTTGCACATAGTCTGGTAAAGCTTTAAGAAAAGAATCATCATTGGTTGTCATGGCCTAGTTCTCTGCAAGGATTTCGGAATTTCTGCAAGATCTACCTAGGGTTTATGTGGCAATTCTAAATTTTTTATGAAGCTCCTTCTATACCTTCATAGTCTCAATGAAAAGATATACTGATGTTAAAATCAAATCTGCTTGTTAGAAAGCAACGCAACCACAACAATATAGAAAAAGCTTCAGCATCTCTTGAAGTTCTAACATATGTAACCTCTGTACACTTGAAACATATAAACGCAGATTCTAACATCAGCATAATGGCACATCATACCAACTAACCATGTTCCTTAGATAAAATTAAGGATGAGATGGATTGTATTGCATTGATAAAGATTGCTTTGTTGAATCCAGCTTCAATTGGTTTGAAATTTCATTTTGGATTATATGTAAATCCCCTTTAATTCTTAAAGTATTTTAACAATTTGGTACTGTTTTCAATGTGTTTGTGCAACAACATGCTAATAAAATTCAGCAGAGCAGCTAGTGAATAAAATTTATCATGGATTTTATATTTGCTACTCTTAATTGCTGTTGAATGTATATGGTTCAGTATTATTACTTTAAGAAGTTTTTTTTTTTTAAGAAGTACAAGAAACAGAGCAGAAGTCAAGATGTCACACCATTCCGGCTCTAGAGGAATAAAAGAATATATATGTGAAATGGAAATTCATCAACGTAGAGAGAAACATGATACTTATCAATTTGTATAAGGGAGCCAAGAAAGAAAGCACACCCTGTGTTAGCACACTTTTCTGTGACAAACAACCAGAAAAGAAGTCCATTGGTTGAAGAATGGCATAGGAAGGAACATGCATGTTCTCGAAAACATAATGGAAGTATGAAGATTTCAATTAATGCAAAATCAAAACTTCACTTATGCTTAATTTGCTTTTGTTGGAGGAACTGCAGGACATTGAATAGATTTTTCATTTTCATTTAAGTTCCATCATGGGGACAGAATTACAATCTGAAATGATGGTTTGTAAGCAAAGGTTGTCAGATGTAGATCTGTGCATATAGTGGACCATTTAGTATTTCTGGCTATTATGGATAGGATTACACGTATGTTCTAATTGATGTGTATTCTAACAATCTTGTATTATTTTTGATGAATTAATTTTTTTGAATGATAACTTGTCGTATTAAGTGACTCAAAAATATGTACTTTATGATAATGTGAAAGTCCCTCTATGTAGAATTTTAATGACGACAACTTGTATTGTCGTTACAATTATTTAAAATAATTTATGCCTTCTGTGTTAATGGCCACCACGTAGTTGATAATATTTATATAAAATATTAACAATCTTTTCATCATTTAAAAAGTAGCACAATTGCTAAAAATATAATGAATTAACACAGCTCCTCGGTTATTAATAATATTAAAAACCTTTTCATCAAAAAAAAAAAAACTAATGAGCATGTATTAATAATATTAACAACAATGCTAATTCCATTATTGTAAACTCCCTTCCTGTGGAGCAGACAATAGGATGAAAAGGTGGATAACAGATAGCAAAACAAATCACCCAACATAGTTGACAACTCAAATTCTAGTTAAAACTAACTTTGAATCTCAAATATTTAAAGGGTTATTGATTTCATTTGGATCGTTCTATTTATATTCAAAGACGAAAAGTTAATCAAGATCCATTACAATTAGACTCAACTGTCAAAAGTACAAATGTTTATTTTCTTATTTTCAAGTTCCTCAGCCCTAACATACTAAATAAAATTAGCAAATCTAATCGCACTTGATAGATTCTAATTTAACACTGATATATTTAATTTTATGTCTTATCTCGTCTGTGAGTTTGTAGTTTTTGAATATCATACAAATGAGTTTGGAAAATAATTTTTTCTTTAAATTTGTGATCAAGATGCTATTTGAACTGTTGAATTCAAAACTTAACATTAAATTTATCATACTTTAATATGACCCTTTGAAGTGCTGATCTGAGATGTTTCTACTTGCATTTCAGTAGGTGAACATCCACAAAAGCAGAATCATGCTTCAAGAGAAAAGTAACAAGAGAGAATTGAAGAGAATAAAAAGGTGTTAGATAGTAAAATTAGGAACGAGACAAAACAGACGACTAAGACATTAAAATGTAGAATATGCCAAAATAATCAAAGTATGCTAAGGTTTTTCTTCTTCATCTTAAGATAAGATGAAAAAAAGGGATAATAAATAGATTTTTGTTTCAAAAATTATGGTGAAATGTGATACAGAGTTAAATAAAGTCAATTTTTTAAAATTAAGCTAAACAATGTCAGCACCATTTAAAAATGGAGAGAAGAAACCTATCCAGTCATATGGCACGATTGACAGCTGATAACCTGCAAACCATATAGTGTTCACATTATTCCTCCTATGACTAATTCAAATTCAAGTTTTAACATGGTAGGCAACCTATATCATTGGATCCATGGCCAGGTTCCACAACGTACGTGTCCCCTGAACTAGTAATAAATAAATAAAATAATTACATTCATTGTACAAACATGCTTCGTATTACAATTAAGATATTATGTCAAAAACATTAAGAAAATTTCAATAAATGATTAGCAAGTAAAAACTAACTTCATGAAGAACATATCTGAGAATAAATTTGCCAAGTTTTAAAACTGCATAATGATACATTTTATCTTCAACAGATAAGCAAAAGAATACCTCAATTAATGCAAGTCACATGATACCTTATTATAGACATACAATAAAGCATGGCGAGCATCTCTTCAGACGCTAGAGTATCGACAGTGGAACCATTTTGCCTACAATCCCAAATCACAAAAGAACATTGGAATCTGAGAAATCTTGCCAGCGAAGGCATTTTAAAATAACATTATAAGAATACTGGAAACCTAAAGAAAGGATCCATCTGCTGGATCTCAATAATTCTAGCCGTCACATCAATTGCGACAGGGATGCAACCTTTACTCTGCCAGGCCAATATCTAAGAAGAGCAACATTAAGAGCAAGAACAAGAAAAGAGCATAAGCTGCATCCAGAGAGACAAAGATAGATGAAAACTTAAAAGCTAGATAAACTCTTACTTTTTGAAGTGCTGAAGCAATCAAAATCGGGGAGGATGAGAAGATCGACTTTCGAACATCATCCCACTGATTCCAATTCAACCAAGGAACTAGTTTGTAGCCTGAGAACTGAGAAACCTTCCCCTTCGAGGTGTTGGAATCCATCTTTGCATGACTAACTGGCACAATGATGATACATCACATTGAGAAATCTCCCATCCATATGTGCTTTTTAGTGCACACAAACACTTGCACGCCTGTTTATTTTACAACTGGGATTGAACTCGTCCATACATACTTTTGTTGACAAATAATTGTAAAAAGGTTAGAGATGAAATCAGAGTCTCTCAAATCAATTACAAATAGCTGAAACGAGTTTCGGCCTAAATTCGTACATATAGCAAAATTTATAAGACATCCAAAAAGTGTTTTTCTTTAGAAGGGAATGGTTTACTCAACATCAGAAAAGTTTTTTTTCATTTTATCAGAAAAGTACTTTTCATTTTTCATTTAAAGATTTTTTCGTACATAAATCCGTATCTTTTTGCTTTGATTATCGAAGTCATGACTGAACATATCCAAGATGAGGTGCCTTGGTATATGCTCTTTGCAGATGATATTGTCTCTTGAGAAAACTAAAGAGGGAGCTAAAGCGAAACTCGAGCTTTGGAGGAATGCTCTAAAATCTAAAGGTTTTCATCTCAGTAGACCAAAAACTGAATATATGGAGTGCACATTTAGTCAAGAAAGAAATACTTATATTGGAGATGTGACAATTGGTGATCAAATTATCAAGAAGAGTGAGCGCTTTAGATACCTTGGATCAATCATACAAAATGATAGTGAAATAGATAATCACGTTATTAGCAGGATTCAAGCAGAATGGGTAAAATGAAGAAATGCTTCAGGTGTGTTGTACGATAGAAAAATCTCATCCAGAATCAAGGATAAATTTTATAAAACTGTAGTAAGACCTAGTGCTGAATGCTAGCCTGCAAAGATGAAACATACAAATAAAATAAATATTGCAGAAATGAGAATGCTAAAGTGGATGTGTATTCATACACGAAAGGACAAAATGAGAAATGAATATGTCCAAAAAAAAGTGTTGCACCAATTGAGAAGAAACTTAGAGAAAGTCAGCTTAGATGGTTTGGACATATAAATCGTAAGCCGATTAAAGCTCCAATTAGAAAAATTAAGTTATTGGATTTTGCCAATGTACAAAGAGGAGGGAGACCAAAAAAGACATGACAAAAAACTATAAGGAGTGATCTTAGTTACTTAGACTTATATAAAAATTTGGTAACTGATACAGCGCAATGGAAACAAAGGATTCATGTAACCGACCCCACCTAGTGGGATTAAGGCTTGGTTGTTGTTGTTGTTGTTGCAATAGGTCGATTTACTAATACACAACTTTCAATTTTCAAAATATCAAAGTACACACCATCTAACTCTTAAATATTACTTGGATACCACTTTTTAAACTTCATAATAGTGCTTTATATTATCTGTATAGCACTTTTTAGCAGTATAAAAAGTGAAATACATATAATATAAACTGTAATTGCCTCGTTTGGTTCCACTGTTGAATTTTGGATAAGAAAAAATATATATTTTATCTTATAAATTTAATGAGAAAGAAATTTAGTTTAATATTAAAAAGTGTGTAAAATATGAAATAGAGTTAATTTTAATATTCGTATTTGTGTTAGATGTGAAATAAAATTGAATTTTACAGTTGAAATTTATGTTGGGCTAAATAAAAAGCTTGAACCAAAAGAACTAGAGTTGAAAAGTGGTATACAAGTACTATTCAAGATATGCGTGAAATGTCTAAAGACCACATTTGAAAGCTATACACTTGTACTAGCATAAAAATACAAGTAAAAACCCTTAATTCGTTTTTGTAAAAGATTTTTTAATCACAAAAGTTGCATACAAACAAAATCCCATCGGGTTCTATACATTTCAAAAAAAAAAAAACATTAGTTCTATGGAAGGTAATGTGAGGAATTTTAGTGTACACAAACAAAATCCATCAATTGTCAGCTGCTATGACTACTGCTTGTAACAGATTAAGTCAGTAAACATAAAAAGCTAAAACAAGGGAAATTGACAAACAAAAATAATACATTAACACCACAATATTAATTACAACAATGACAAGGACTAATTACAGCTTATTTTAAAGAATAAAATATTTCACAAATATAAAAGCCAGTTTAAAAGCTTGCTGACTACAAGGACGGGCTTCTATGTAAATAAATCTATAACAGATTCCACCTAGCAAACTTCAATTGAACATTAGCTTTATATAAGTGATCAGTGCTCATCTCTGCCATCATTTCAACATCTCACTAATCCATACTGAATTCCGAACTAAGAAGTCTCCTCCTCCCTAACTACATGGACGAATGATTTGATTGTTTGTAGTTTTTGGCACATTCTATTGAGAAACCCCTTTACGTTGGTTTGTATTCTTGTCCATATCCATTTATAACTATAATAGATAAGAATCATTTTAACAATATGACAACGTCAACAACAAACTAAGTCTTTATCCTACTAAGTGCGGTCGGTTACATAAATTCTTTATTTCCATTGCACTCAATCAAATAATAAATCTTCATTCAGCTCCAAATATATAAGATCATTTCTTATAATTTTCTGTCATATAATTTTTGGCCTTCCTCTTCCTCTATTTACATTCGCAAAATTCAATGATCTAACTTTTCTTACTGGAGCTTTTATCGGCCCACAATTTATACGCTCAAACCATCTAAAGCAACTCTCTCTGAGCTTATCTTTAATTAAGGTTACTTCAACCTCTTCGGGGATATACTCATTTCTCATATTATTCTTTTATGTATACCCTCTCATTCTCATTTCTATAATATTTATCTTATTTGTGTATTTCCGCTTTGTGGGTTAGCAATCAGCACCATATAACATCATTGGCTTTACAACTATTCTATAAAATTTATTTTTAAATTTGAGTGAAAATTTCTATCATACAATACGCCAATTGAATTCCTCCACTTTATCCATCTTGTTTGGATTCTACTAATAATATCACCATCTATTTCACAGTTATTCTATATAATCAATCCAAAATATCAAAACCCTTCATTCTTCCTGATAACTTGATATCAATTATCACCTCCTAATTACAAGTGCTTCTTTCTTAACTAATTTTACACTTCATACCTTCAGGTTTTGATCTGCTAAGATGAAACTTTTAATTTCTAATTTATGTCTTCATAATTCGAGTTTCGTCTTAGCACCTTCTCTAATCTTATCAACGAGAAAAATATCATTTGTAAAAAATATGCACCAAGGCATTTTTTTCTTTAATGTATCCGGTCAAAACATTCATAACCAATACAAATAGAAATGGACTTAAAGCTAGGCCTTGATGTAATCCAACTGAACATAAAAAATTCTTAGTACCCTCTTATATCTGAACACATGTAACGACCCCTTTATACATATCTTAAATCTTAAATAACTTAAATATAAGCAGTGTAAATAATTCTTTTTTCTAAAACTCTCCAAAGCACTTCTCCTAAGACTTTATCGTAAGCTTTTTTAAATTCAATAAAAACCAAATGCAAATCTTATTTTCTCTTTCTAAACATCTTCATTAAATTTCTGAACAAATGAATAGTTTTTATAGTAAATCTATCTGGTATAAAATTAAATTGATTCTATGATACCATAATATTATCACATAATCTATGCTCAATTATCTTCTTCCAAACTTTTAAAGTATAATACATTTAACTTAGTTTCCTTATAATTAGCACAATCTTATAAATTACTCTTATTCTTATAAATAGGTACCAATATACCCTCTTTTCATTAATTTGACATGATTTTAAAAATTAAAATCATATAAAAAAATTTAAAATGCAAAGAAACTCCTTCATCTCCCATACATTTTCAAATATTTATTGGATTGTCATTCGGTCCTATTATTTTTCTATACTTTAACTTCTTTAAAACCTCCCCAGCTTTAGCTTTTACTTACACGCCAGATGGAAAAGTAACTTCTATCTTTTTTTTGAATGCTAAGATTAGTAAAATCAATTATATTATCACAACCATCATTGAAAGGTTTGTCAAAGTAATACATCTATCTGTGTTTAATATCATCCTTAAAAAGTACCTTTTTTATCGTCATTTTTAATGCATTTTACTCAAGTCAAATTTTAATTTTCTTATTTATTACTTTAACAAGTTTGCATATATGTCTTTTTCTTTCTTTAATATTTAATTTCCTATAAAGATCATCAAAAGCCGCATTCTTCGTATTATAGACTGTTTTTTAGTTCTTGTTAAGTAATTTTATATTGGGGGATTTACGTAGAGAACATTGAATTCATCACAAATTACGCATTTCACCATCATTTAGTAAATATTACGCATATCACACTCTCCTTATATTACTTATGGGTTTTGCATTTCTATTGTAACAATAAGGAGAGTGTGATATGCGTAATATTTACTAAATGATGGTGAAATGCGTAATTTGTGATGAATTCAATGTTCTCTACGTAAATCTCCCTTTTATATTTTTCTAAATTTTCTTTACTCTTTCATTTAGACCAGTTTTTGTAACAAACTTTTTCATTTTTTTTTGTATTTCTTCTTTCCATCACAAAGCAACTTTATTGTTTAGAGTTTTTTCCTTTAGATACTCCCAACATATTCATTGCAACCTTATAAATGCAGTTAGCAACCCTCAAACACATAAGATCAGTTTTTTTTTTAATGTCCAATTGCTCATATTCTAGAACCCTTTTTCTAAAGAAATTTCTATTCACATCATTTAGATTTCATCATCGAGTCCGAAGGCATTATTTCGACTTACTATTTCTTCTCTAATTCTTCATCTTAAAATCTAAGATTATTTGATGTTAGATAATCAAGCATTTACTTGAAATGACTTTACAAACTTTACAGTTCAAGCGATCTTGTTTCCTTATAATAATATGACAATAACCAAAAAAATACGTTGTGCAGCAGTAAGCTTTAGAACTGCCCTCATCTAATAAGGATGAATAATGTCACAAAAACACCATCATCTTATTGATTTTGGTTTTAATGTTTACTTTAATAGGAGACCATCCAAATCAATATAGAGAACTACATAAACTAACATGAAGTGCCCAAAAGAAGTTAAACATTGATCTATTTCTATGTTAAGGGATTCCAAACATACATGTAAACTAGGATAGCAAAAAATAAATCAAAAATAATACAGAACAAAAGAAAGAGCTAAATCCTAATGTAACAACTTAACAAGGAGAGTAAACCTGAGAAAGATGGATTGTTTTGTGAAAGAATTTCTACTAGTGACCATCAATTACATGTACAGCAGATAAGAAATTTTGAACTCAACTCCAATATGGACATCAAAAGGTTGTTTGCAGAAAGAAAAAGGAAAAAGCACAAAAATTTTATAAATATACAGAGCATTAGAAGAATGAAACACATTCGCTAACCTTGTACCTCAAAGAAGTCCTCCACAGACCTGCACTCCAAAATCAAATAAATCCTCATGAATCTCAGCACGGAAGGAAAACAAAAATCTATATAAATCATAATTTTCTTGACAGATAAATTTTTTCTTATCAGAAAATAGATGAATCAGTATTTAGAGATAAGATACAACACAGTTCCTTTCTCCCTTAGTAAGAAAAGGGAGATGGCAATTTCTGAGGCCGCAATGATGTCTACAATGAGCCAAAACTGCTTAAGAACCTCCACCACCATCTCGTTCCTCAACATGTCCCGCTCCGCCCCTTGCCTTTACCCTTCCAACACGAGCGCCAGCCTCGAAACAGCAAATTACTGGAAAACTAGGGAAGCGAAGTTGTGTGAAAGAGCCGACGAATATCTAAAAATCCTACTATCCTAGACGTCACCTACATAGAGTGGAAGCTTGGAAAAGAATGTAAGAAATGGTGCAGTTAGCTTGCCATATAAAAGCGAAGCACGGATGATTATTGCAGTACTGAGGAGCAAGGAGGTAGACAATGAAGGCATAAGCGCGAGCAAAATAACCTTAACTTGAAAATCACTTAGAAATTGAGTTTGCAACAATTCAACTAGAAAATGGTTAAATCAAGTTTAATATGGTCCTCTCAAAAATTAATTTCACTCAGCTTAAAATTTATATTTAAATAATTAAATATCTATACATTCATTTTTAAAAGATACATAGCAGATTTGCTAGTAGAATGAACAATGCTTGGTGCATAGAATCATTACACCAATAAATTGAACCTTGGTAGAAGCACAATTTTTCAATTTTATAACATTGACGTTTGACAATAAAATTGAGTTGGGCTCGAATCAGAAATCAAGTTGGCTCGAATCAGAAATCAAGTTGGTTCGAATCAAAAATCAATGGTTGCGAATTGAGTCATCTTGGAATTGAATGGTTTCAGTTTTGAGTCGATTTCAAGTTAATCTAAACTAAAAAACTGAGTTCGAGATTAACTTAACTCACACAAACTCGACTCAACATCAACCCTAGTCACAACTCACAAGGGCTTTTTGTTTGATTTAAAGCACAGCACATTGTTATATTTATATAATAACACCTAAAATTTTAATATTACACGATACACATCCTAATTGTGCAAATATTACATGCAGCACAATTTAGACTAAAAAGCCCAAGAATCTTCATTAAAATAAAATATTCTATTAGAATGGATATATTGCGCACTTGCACATAATACCTATAGTTTTAAGGTATGTAGCATGTAATAAGTATAGATTTAGGGTGTGCAATGTTGAATCCTATTGATTTTGATGAGTACAATTACTTTAGGATTAATAGACAAATTTTCTTGTTAAGTGAGTAATCAGGTCAATTATTCTGCTCGAGGAAATCGCCCAGGTCCAAGAGAAGACAAAAGCTTCATTTCATATTTATTATTTTTTTCTATTATATAAGCATGAATTTATTTGTTAAAATTCTTACTCGTATTTTTCCCGGAACACTTTTAATTTAAACTGAATTAAATTTTCTTAATTTACTCCCTAAATTGTTTTTATTTGTCTTAGTGGTCCGCTTAATTATATTATTTGCTTCTTAATCTTTACTATTTTCCTTATTTTCATCTATATTTTCATTTAATCTCATTCATTCTCAATTATTTTTCTTCCTAATTCTTCTTTACTCTACTTATGAGCTTGATTTGCATTATTATATTAATTATGTTACCTAAAATCAAGTCTAGCTTCATTAACCATCAGAAGCTTCTCCAGTGGCTCTTTTCTTATTTGCCCATTAGAAAATTTCCGACCAGCTTTGTCTAGAGAATAGCCTATTTTCACTTTTATGAATCATCTTTAAAATACGGACTGCTTACCTTCTTGTCTTGCCATAAAAGATAAATTATTGTTGACACCTCATCTACTATTGTATTCTATGACAACACACCTTGAGACTTGAGCTGAGAAAAACAATTTTCTAAGCACTACTTTATATTTTTTTTAAGTGCGGGTGAAATTATGGACATTTCCATTTATTTTCTTATTCTAGTCTAGCTGCCATCATACCATACCTTATCTAGAAATATTTTAAATCTTTCCAGTTTTTTTTAGGCTTGCTATTTATTTATTGGCTCAATCCTATTTTCTATGCTGAGGAACGCCTTCCATATTTGTATTTTATATCTTTGGTATGACATAATTGAATGGATTTGATACTATTTTAATCCTTCTTCTCTCCAATGGTCCATTGCCAACAATAATCCTTATTATTTGCTAAGAACAAAAAGGATATGCCCTGGTGTGCTGAAAAACAACATTCACTGGAAAATATCTTCTGGCCTGCTGCTGTTCTTCCAGCTCTTCTCCTCTAGCTAAAAACATTCAATCTTCTCCTTCAAGCAAAAACTTGCAAATTTCTTTGTAGGAGATCATTTTGAAGGAGACTGAAATGCTCTACAAGTGATAAGAAGCTGAACTAATTTATTTCCAGTAAATTTCTCCTTTAGCTTTTCTTTTCATTTCTATTCAAGCAAGTGTTCTACATTGCGTGAGCTTCCTCTCTATTTTTCCTGGTTTTACATATGAAAGAAAGCAATTATATTTGATTGATTTTCAGTTTTAGAACTTACCTCTAACCTCTTCTTAGTATATAAATTTCATCTTCATATACTCTACTCTTCTTCAAGCTTTTACATAAAAGCTCTCTACTAAGTGCTCTTTGAATTTATGTGAGTCTTACACAGCAGAGAGGACCCTTACTTGACAGAGTCGAGTCTTTTCCACCCGGAGAGAGTTGGTGGGGACACCACGATCGACCAACGATTCATTCATAATAGAGTTTATCATTGACGACCGAGATCTAGCCACACTGCTTCGATCTAGATCGAATGACTGTCAAGACAAATTTGGAAAGATGGACATTGCGGATTGCTAACTTGGTGGATTGAAAATCTCCTCATTTATTCTGATTGATTGGAGATTTCATTTTGGGTGGATTTTGTTTCTCACATTTATTTTGTATTAATTATTGCTATTCCTGTGGTTATTATTTTAAGCATGTTGTCTGGTATTTTCTCGTTTGTGTGAGAAAATTATTACATTATATATTTTTCTTTATTGAGTCAGTTTATACGAAGGTCTATATAAATACCACTCTATTATTCTTATTTTTTTAATACTGAATGAATATTATTTGTCTTTTCCCTTAGGACTGTTGACATTGGAATGAATCGATATCCCGGATAGGGAAGGCCTTGGGCCTTAGGTTAGAATCCCTAAACTCCATCCAATTGCTCAAGTTCTTTTCATTCGAATCGATTCACCTTTCTCCATTTTGATCCCCACTCATCATCCCATTCGCTTGCTTACGTGTTTTGTCATCCCTAGCCAGAGGTGACGGCGTCTTCACCGGCCGACGCATCCAGATCACCGTCACCAGTCGCATTGTTGCTCGCTTACGTTGCCCGACTAACACACTTGCGTCGTCTCTCCATCGGGTGTGCCAACAGCTTTGACGACGTGTTCACGCCTATTCCGCTCGACGCACACGGAACAGCTCTGCCAGACGACCCTGCGCAGCTCTGCCCGAAGAGACAGCGCCCCATGCGCCGCGCGCCAATTTCCGAGCTCGCGCCGCACTTGCCCCCACGCACCTCACCGGCGCGATCGAGCGCCGCTCTCGAGCGCTCGTTCCTTTGTCGTGGGCCCGCACCTGCTCGCCCTTGCCCGTGATGCAAACCTAAAGCTCTAAGTTTTCAAAATTACATAGGTCCTTGAATTTCTTGGCCCAGGTATAATTTTTAACAAAACTATTAATCTAGATGAATCGAATATTCTGAATTTTTTTGCTCGCTTGAGATTTGCTCGAATTTGTTCCGCATATGCAACATATCATTATTGAGTGCAATTTAATTATTGTTGGTTAAATATTATGAAGACCTGCAATCCTGTTACCCTATGTTTGATTTGTTGAAAACTGAATCGAACTCTAATCTGAGTTGGTAATTTTTCTTTAATTTATTTAAAATTTTAAAAGAAATTAATTTTGCGGGTTTAGTTAATTTCTCCGTCATTATAAAATTGAGTTCTGAAATTTTGCACTAATTTGTGAATATTCTGCTACATATAACTTGTTGATCTCTAAGGTGCATCATCAGTCATCTATCCCGCATCAATATCATTGTGGATAAGAGCCTAAATGGACTATTTTATTTTTTCATGAGAAGTTAATAGAAACTTACGTAAGGATTATAAGATTATTGCAAGAGAAGCTTTAATCACTTAACATAGACTTATATTAGATGTTAAAAATTCATGGAATCCAGAAAGAGAAATAAATTTAAGGAGAAACTGTTTAATGAGGGCACATGGGAACTTGATACTAATGCGAGTGCCATGTGGGCTAAGATGGCGAATAACAAGAGTTGCAAGGTATATCCTTGGGGGATTGAAATGTAATAGACCTTGAGAAAGAAACTTGGTGGTGAAATGAAGTTAAAAAATATTCAAAGAAAATAGAGAATGATAAGATGCACCAAAAAGCTTTATGACAGTGAGACTCACAAACAAGAAAAGTGTTGGAAGTATGCTAAGAAGGCTTGGAGGGAAGTGAGAGCTAAATCTCTAGAAGATCTACGTAGGAAGCTGAGAATTAAAGAGGGAAAAAAGAATGAAGATAATATCTTAGTGAAAGATAAAAATATCACATTAACTGAAGAATATGTTTTTGAAGCTCTTCAATAAAACAAACATTACAATAATTTTGGTGACGTGAGTACTCTCAAGGAGAAAAGGAATGTCAACTATATGCAAGAAATCGGAGAGTTGAAAGAATGCTAAGAAGGCTTTCGGTGAAGTGAGCTAAATTTCTAGAAGATCTATATAGGATGTTGGGAACTAAAGAAGGGAAAAAGATATATATATATATAAATCTATATCTATATAAGCTTGATTAAATTAGTGAAAGAATCAAAATTTGAACCATGCTAGATGGGTTACAGATGAAGATAATAATGTTTTGGTAAAATATAAAAGAGAGATTTACATACATATTCCTTAATTCATCTTGAATTACCCTTAATTCATCTTGAATTACATATTAAAACCCCTTATTTTTTAATTTTACAACTTCACCCCCTAAATCATCCAAAAACAAAAACTAGTAGAATACATGTATTTGCAAATATGTTCATAATATTTTGTATATACATATTATTAGTAATAAGTATCCAAATAATTATAATCAGCAAAAAGAATCTTTTAAAAATCATGAGAAAAGCATAAATATGTTATTTTTGGATGATTTAGGGGGTGAAGTTGTAAAATTAAAAAATAAGGGGTTTAATATGTAATTCAAGATGATTAAGGGGTATGTATGTAAATACCCCAATATAAAAATATTATAGTAAATGAAGAATATGTTCTAACAGGTGCTTCAATCAGAAACAACAAAATAATTCTGGTGATGTCAATACTCTCAAACAAGAAAGGAATGCTAATTATACGTGAGGGATTCAACTATCAAAAGTAAAGAGACTTTGAAGTAGATGAAGTCCCAAAACTTTTGTGGACCTAACGGTATTTCTATTGAATTGTGGATGTGTGCATGTGACATTGGTAATAAAGGGATCAATTAGGAGATTCTTTAATAATTAATGAATGGAGGAAAGACTTCCTATCCCAATTTTTAAAAATAATGAGAATATACAAAATTGTGGTAGTTATTTCTAGGATCGTGCTTATGATTGTTACAATGAAACTCTAGAAGAGAGTTGTTGAACCAATGTTAAAAAGAGATGCTATAATATCATACAACAATTTTATCAGTTTATTGCATGCAAAAATAATTAATAATGGAGACTTTATTTTTTTTTGTTCGAGTATTATTAGAAAGATATAGTGATGCCAAAAAGATCTTCATAGATTAATCTTGAAAAGGCATATAATGTGTATCACAACAAGTCCTTAGGTAGGCATTGTAAAGGTAATGTGTGTCAATAAGAGATATTAATGTTGTCAAAGACATGATTCATGGAGTGAATATATGTATGAGGATTATTAGCAGAAATTGGAAGCAATTTTCTCTTAGGAGTACACCAAGAATTCTTCTTTGAGTATTTATCTTTTCACTTTGGTGATACATGAATTTAGTATGCATATTTAGTGTAAGGTTCCATGAATGTGAGGTACCGTGATGCTTGCTTTTTGCATATTATATAGTTCTAGCAGGTTAAACTTATGCTTACTTTTTGCATATTATATAGTTCTAGTGGATTAAATTTGTGAATTAGTTAATTAAAGGCTAAAATCTTGGAGGTGCATCTTAGAAAAATGAGAAGAAGAAGAAACAAATTTTAGGTGTGATAGTCGTGCAAGATATTATAGTACCTCAAGTCTATTATAGAAGAAGGTGCTAATTTAATTTTATAAGAAAGGTCCCCCAAGTAACATAGTACAAGCAATAGGCCTCTAAGATTAGTTGTTACTTTCTTTTGTGAACCTTTGTAATAGACACTGTCACGAAATATGGTGCATAATATTTTAAGGACAAAAATACCCCTAGGATCAATTTGCAATATGAATCTAATCTTAAGGGCTTCAATGCAATATTTTAAAAAATATATATATTAAATAATTCTAAAATTAAAAATTACAATTTATAAAATTTTATATAAATAAATTCCAATTTTTCAATAAATAAATTTAAAATTTTAAAATAAAATTATTAAATTGTTAAATAAAAATATTTAAACTAAATTATATTGGATTATTAAAATAAAAAATCTAATTTAATATCTAATCTTTCAAAATAAAAATTTAAAATTTATTTTCTTGAAATAAAAATTTTAGATTTAATCTCATGTTTTTAAATGCAAAAATTAAATATATTGAAAAATTAAAGAAAACTTTATAAAGAAAATTTTAACTTTATTTTTAAATTTAAAACTTATTTTATTTTATATTTTAAATTTTATCTCATCCTCTTACCTAGAAAAAGTAGAGAGGAGAGAGAGTTGAAGTGGATGAAAAATAATCTAGGGTAAAAAAGTCATTTTGTTAGATTTTAATTGGCCCATAGCCATTGGGATCAAAATTCAGCACCAAACCTTACCTAAGGGATCAATGTAGCAAAATTTTAAAAGTTGGGACCAGTTTGCATTCTCTTCAACATTAGGCGCCTCAATGCAATTAACCCTAGATTTTAGCATGTTAGAAATAATTGTATCAGAAAGAGGTTATGTGTGAATCATTTGTCTTCATTACACTCTATCAATGCTCAACAAAATTTTGGGCTTCCACTTAATTTACTGCCAATCAGTTGACCACCAAAATGATGGGTAGTTTTAAAATTGCTTTGTGTTGAATTACCTATTAGGCAATGTGACTTGTGGAGCAGCCTTGTTATTTAGTGCTTCCTTGTTTTTCAGAAAAGGAAAAAGTAGTAATTGTATAATTTAGGCGTGACAGGAAAAAAATGGCAGTTCATGGAGTCGATTGCCTTGCATTGGTTGTAGCCATGCATGGAGCTGACTGTGCCTATGAACATGTATTAAGATATTAGAGAAGGTGAAGCTTTTTTTTAATTTTGATAATAGAGATGGTGAGGCTTTGACATACCTTAGCAGTGACTTTAGTTTATGATCTTCTTTAATTATTATAATTAAAGTGTTAATATGGTACAATGTTTATTATTATTTAATTATTACCTGTTTCTTAATACTTCAGAAGTGCCTTGTCAACTGAATTGATTTATTGAAATAATGATAATAATTTAGGTCCTCATGGTTCATATTTTTTTGCAGACTTTGTAGTTTGGCTTTTTTGTTTCTCCAAAAAATTTAGTACATATCTTGTACCGTCAATCTGTTGGCTAGAACAATTTGGTTAATGAGTGTTTTTCATTGAGTATTTTTTATATAGGAAGTAAGTACTTTATTATAGGATGAAACCAGGAAACATGGGAAACAATAATTCTTCTCTTGGTTGTCTGTCTGTAGGAAAGAAACTTATCTAACGGATTATGTTAGTTGTGGAACCATGAAAATGTGTCATGAAAAACTATATCAAAAGCTATATCTTGTTAGAGGACGTGAAATACAAGAACGTTTATGCAAATATGATTCACAATTATGCTATTTTGAAAGCTGTTTTAGATGTCTAGCATTTTGGATGTAAGGATTGTAAAGCTTTGTTACTATGAATTGCTGTTTAATAATTTGGATCATAAAATTAATGAAAGGGAATCATTCAATTGAAATTTTGAGAAGTATTTATGGAACATATTTATTTTGCTTGATGACCTCGATGCGTTTTGTGTAACATTCAAGTATTTGCTTATTTTGATTGTACTACATGTGTTAAATTATTTCTTTTGCGAGTTGGATTTTAAATCTTGAAGCATGGTATTATTTCAATAATCAAATACAAGAAGTTAGGACTGATTTGAATCCCAAGCGAGCTAGTTTAAATAGGGCTGATTTGGATTAAGATTAGCTTGGTTTAATGGTAGGGATTAGCCATTAATTTGCTTTAATTAATTAGAGATTAGCTGGTGAAATCAAGATTTGGGTGGCATTCTTGACACATGGTGAGAGATTATGACACATGGCTTCTAACTTGTTCCATGTGGTTTGGGTTGAAAATAGAATGAGAAGTATTTTCTGCATTTTGATGAAGGAAAATCTTCCATTCCTCCAGTTTTATCTTCTTCATTGAGTTGGCCCATGGAATAGGAGCTAGGTGGAGGGAGAACCCGAGGAAAGCTAACAGAGAATCTAGGAAGATTAAAAAAATGTAAGTGAATTTCAGCATTTACCCTCCTCCCTTAGCTCTAATTTCCTCATCTGCCTCTTATTCTTTTCTTCCTTTTCTTTGAGAGGAGTTCACTGGGTATTCCAGCTGTGAAAAGGAGGATATTTTGGGCTAAAACTCAAACTAGGATGGCAAATATAAGGTAACCAAAGCTCATGCATATAAACTTGAGAATTCAAGTATCAAACTTAGTAATTTGTGTAAATTAAAATGCACGTTGGTGAATACAAGTTAGAATGTTGAGTTAATGCATGCTTGGTGAATTTTTCTTGTTATATATGAATTCTAGAAGCTGAGACATTTCGCTTTGCTGAAATTTGCTTTTGTAATTCATGTTTATGAAATTGTATTCTTGTGCTATGTGTGGAAATATTATAGCAGCTAGGTATGTATTTGTTTGGCTAGAATGGTGGGTACATCTTATCCATTTGCTTTAAAATTTGGATATGTGCTAATTCAAGATGTTTACTTTAGTTTCTATAACTAGAGCTTTTCTTAATTGACTCTATTATTAGATTTTATACCATTTTTGCTAAACTGCTAGAATCTAAATAATTTCTGACACAGCTTAGTACATTCAAAAAGCCTATGTCCAATGAAATTGAATTTACATGAAATTTATTTTATTAGTTGACAACTCCCATACCTACAAACTGGTGCCTTAAATGTCACCAAACTCATAGAATTGAGTAGTTTTCTAGTTGATTGAGATCAATCTATAGAACCTATCTAGAATTCTGTTTTGACATGTGCGGGTTAAAAGTAGCTTTTGAAGTGCGAGATGACAATTAAATGTTACCAAAAATAGCAATCGAAAAGCTTATTTGATTTGTTACAAATTTCATGTTCATCACTTGCTCCAAAACTAATTTTAAGGCTATGTTCTAGTTGAATGTTGTAAATGACCATTTCTCATTTCAGCATGCTTAATATTTCATCTCAAAGTACTTGATTTCATAATTATGATGTTTATCTTAATGCTGTGGTGTGGTTAATCATACTTGGTGAATTTATGATCAGAATGGATAATAAGTTGGGATTACTTACTAATGCGGAACAATATTCGTGATGTAATCCTAATTAGAGAGAAGTAAATAATTTTAACAGATAAGCATAAAATTATTCAAGAATTTTGCTGATGATAATTATGTAATAATTAAAAAACTATAGGTTCGAGAAGTAAATCGATTTTAAATATTTAGAAACAAGCCCAAATGATATCTAGTAAATTTACCAAATGATTTAAGGCAACTTTATCTCAATAAGTCAGAGTTAGGAATAATTAGGAATATAAGTATGCTTACAAGTAATAATACCCAACAACAATTTATCACACAATAATTTTCAGATTCACACGGGTGAGCAAATCAAGCAGGCCAATAATAGACATTACCACAAGATCTTGCAAAATACTCGAGATACTGAATAGGGTTCAGATTTACCTTGAGTGAGATTCCGGACCACGGAGGTGATTCACATTTAAAGAATCGCAGCAGATAAAGGAAGCCAGAGAAAGATCCGCGGTGATGGTGAAGCGAAAGCGATCACAGGGAAGACGAGGGTAGATAGAGCTGCGGTTGTGAGTGCAGGCTGGCGCGGGGAACAGTAGGAGCAGGGGGGGCGAGGCTGCCGGCTTTCGCCGGTGACTGGCGGGCCGCCTAGAGGCGGAGGCGGAGGCGAGGCGATCGGAGCGGGCGCGGCGTGTGGAGGAGCGGATGAGGCGATCAGGAAAAGCGGCCTTGTCGGCGCGGCGCCGCGGCTGGTGCAGGCGAGCGAGCGATCGATCGACTGGTGGCGGAGGCGTGGGGACCGTGCGACGCGAGGTGGTCGCTGAAGTTGTCGCGCGCGAAGGAGACGGCTGGTGAAGATCGGCGCAGGCGGGCGTAGGCGATCGGGCGAGAGGAGTGTCGCCGGCGGCGGGCGGACCCTCCGGCTGACGGCGAAGGCGCGGCCGGGCGAGGCGAGGCCGGCTCAGGTGAAGCGGTGGCGCGTCGAATCGACGGTGTTAGGACCTCCGAGTCAAGCAGAGGGAAGGGGAAAGAGGGATAGGAATGGCAACCGCGCGAGTCGGGTATATAAATACTCGTATCCATCTAGCTATATATTATTCATTACTCGCCTCATATCTATTTTCGTCTCGCCCTGCCCTGCCCTACTTTTAGTTTTCACAAACTCGTACCCATCACACCCCTCCCTATTTCTAATTTTCACAAACTCGTATCCATCCCATCCCGCTCCGTTTTCTCACTAATGTTAATAAAAATCGAATTATTTTACTCTATTTGAAACAATAAAAATCATATCTATATAATGAATATTATACTATGAAAACAAGGCTTATATTTTTTTATTTTCAATGCACTCTTTTTATTTGACTCTATATAAGTCTATATAAAAATAAATAAAAATATATACATAACGAGACGGAGTGGGGTGGAGCGGGTATAGTTGATTCATACCCGTGCCCGCCCAATTTTATAACAGGACGAGGCAGGTTGCGAGTCGCGGGTAAAATTTTAGTACCCATACCTGTCCTATTAGGGGCGGGTCGGGATAGTTTAATCAAGTATGGGTACAAATTGTCACCCCTAAAGAGGGATTAGGGCTGCAAAATTATCAAGGGTTGCCTGGATTTTCTTGAGCTTCAAATATTGAAGTAAAGATCACGAAAAGTTGAAAAAATATTTTAAATTTTTTTCAGGTATTTAGAGATTCTCACCTAAGGTTCAAACCCTTCCCTTTATCGAGATGAAATACACGATATTTAAACTCAAAATAATTTCATTATAAGATTAAGAGTAAACAACACTAGTTCATACCTTTATATTATAATTAAAATTTAAATTATGAAAATACATGTGAAAATGAAAAAAAAAATTACAACTTGCCAAATGTGAATATCTAAAAACAGAAGAAAATAAACAAAAGCAGTCTAAAATTTTAAATATTCTCATTCAAATCAATAAATTTATTTAAATGAGAATTCTCAATCTATTGATCAACCACCAATCACGTGTGTTATCAAATCAGCTGGTGTCAACCTTCCATCCAGATTGACGCCATGTGGTGAGATCTTGAGCACTGAGTGTAGACCCTGCTTAGAATAAATCGATGATCTGATAGCGTCGTGTCTCCACCACTTACTGATTAGTTATGAGATAATTGTAGTAGATGCTATTGATGAGCCATATTAATGAACTTGTGTCATTGAAGGCACTAAGTCTAGAGGACTTAAAATAAATGTGAAATAGAAAACAAGCTAGAGGCTTGAAAGGAAAAAGTTTAGAATGGGATTCTCAAATATAATGTTTTGACTTGCGGATAAAGCTTAAAGTTTCTCTCAAGGTATGCGCACCTGCCTAGCTTAAGCATTGATAATTTTATGTAATAGTTGCTAAGGACGACTTACAGCTTGTTGTTGATCTCCAGTCTACTGATGATGATATAATTGACTTTAATTTTTGATGCTATGACATTTAGGGTTGTTGTTGAGGACTATTTCACTTTATTTAGGCAGAGTGGTGATATTCTGAGAAATGCTTAAAAGAGTAAAATATAAATAAATGAGAAAATTAATTGATTTTTTTACCTTACTTTGAGTATATATATGCTTATGATGAGTTTAAACTTATTACCACAAGATTCAGATTATTAGGATCATAATATGAAATGGCATGTTTGATTAGTTTTTATTTAGTGTGGATACTTGCTTACTCTGTTTTGGGGTTAGTCTACTAATGCCTTCTTGGTAAGTACGACTTCTACAAGCCAGACACAAGAAAAGAGCAAGAAAATTAAGGACAGGTAGTCATGCTTTCAAATATTTTTGAGACTTATTCTATTATGATGTCATATTTTGTATTTAATTTTGAGTTGGGAATATTATGTATTATGTGGACTATGGATATTTTGGCCTCGTTGGTTCGAGGGTTAAATTTTAGACCAAAAAAAAAATTTATCTTATAAATTTAATAAAAATAATTTAGGTTAATTTTTAAAAATGGGTAAAATATGAAATAAAATTAATTCTAATATCCGTATTTATGTTAGATGAAAACTAAATTTGATTTTTATAGTTAAAATTTGTATTAGACTGAAAAAAAAAACTCGAACCAAACAAGCTCTTTGTGGAATTTATCATATTGACTTGTTTGGTTTTGACTTGAAAGTTTTATTTCCAGATGTTATACATATGTAGTTCTCCATTCTACTGCTTTGTCTCCTAATTTTTAACTTGCTTACCTTAATAGATTGGAGTAAAATTTAACTTATAGAGTCTGTTTGTTTGTAAGATTAAATTTATGATTTCTCTCCTTTTCATCTTGCCCGATTCAGGATGGTAATAGGGGCATGACATTTTGTGACTTCTATCTTCTACAAGTTAAACTACCATATTTCACCATTTAAAACACATATCATATCTTCTATGACTTTTATCTTCTATGGTATAGGTCTTTTTATTTTAACAGCCTTATGTTAGAGATAATTATAGGTTACCAGAGTTCAAATTTGAGACCTTTGGCTGATTAAATCACTAGCTACCAACTAGCTTTAAAAGCTTAAGTATGTAGGTAATAACACAGGAATAAATTTATATTCTTACATGGCTTTTAAACATCAATCTCTATTCTCTCTTTCTGTGTTGCCTGATCAACTAGATGTCATCTTAATTTAAATAAACTATTTTGCAGCCACTTAAACAAAGTATGCCAATAAGAGAAGGAAATGAGCCAT
Source organism: Apostasia shenzhenica (assembly GCA_002786265.1). Lineage (NCBI taxonomy): Eukaryota > Viridiplantae > Streptophyta > Magnoliopsida > Asparagales > Orchidaceae > Apostasia > Apostasia shenzhenica. The sequence continues at coordinate 3,783,538 of KZ452012.1, read as the reverse complement.
CCATCTTCTAGACACGCTTGGTAGTAAGGGTGATTATCCAAAGAAAAAGGATATCAGGAAACATCCTGAGACCCTGTTTGGCAATGAACTAAAAATCATAACTAAAATTATCTATGGCCAAAATCTTAAATTTATTTTAAAAAAACTTAAAAAATTATTTTATATCTCATCTCACACAAATTCCAACATTAAACAATTACTTTATTTCACATCTAACACAATTCTCAACAAATTAATCAATTTTATTTCACATCATAAACAATTTTTAATATAACCAACTTACTTTATTTCATATCATACACATTTTTCAAAAATCACTAAAAATTCCAACCAAATCTTCTTTTTTTTCTTATTACTAAACAGAGCCTGAAGATCCACATCTTTTCACTTGTGCTGTCGAAGAAGGTGATTGTGGTTCTTTCCTACAGTTGCTTTCGTTGAGAAGATTCGAGAGAGAGAGAGAGAGAGAGCGGCAAAACCAGTAATTTCCTATTTGTTTTGAAGTTATACATTGACCTAGTTTAATTTTAACCTGGTATATCACATCACATAAAATTTAATATTAAAAAACAACTTTATTTCACATTCTATACACAATACTAAAATAATAACTAACTTATATCACATCCCTCACATATCCC
>KZ452012.1:3719521-3778007 GCA_002786265.1 Apostasia shenzhenica | reverse complement strand
GAGGGGGCGCAGCGCTTGGGCGCAGCGCCCGCGTGGCGCGTGGGCGCTGCGCCCAATTATTAAAAAAAAAAAAAAAAATTAACTGGTTCGGTTCTGAACCGGATAACCGGTTCTGCTTACGCAGAACCAGTCCGGACCGATTCTGCGGCCCGGAACCGGTTAGAACCGGTCCGGTTCAACCGGTTCTGGACTGAACCGGTTCTTACTGGACCGGTTCCGGACCGGTTCCGGACCGGTTCCGGGTCGAACCGGTCCAATAAGCAGCCCTAACGGGGAGGTGACAAGCTCTAAAATGACTGAGGCATTTGAGGTGATTGATTGAGAAACCTAGGGCCCATAAATGAAATAAATGGAGTTATTAAATTCTAGAAAAGACAATTTGATAGTAATTCTAGTGTATATCATAAAAAGCATATCTTGCATATTAAAATTATCACAAAGAGGATAAATTATATTGATTCTATTTCTTGATTTTAAATACATCAGATCTATTCAGTCTTTATACAGTATTAAATTTGATAATTGTTATTTGGAATACTATTTTATCTACTAAGTCTGTATTAATGAACTCCTACCATTTTTGGTGGCAGATATGACATTAAAAAGATTACGAGACATAAAGAAAGATATTAAAGGATTGTGGCAAGTGATTTTAATTATATGTTACATGTTAAAAAAAACTGTAAGTTCTGATGTTTTGGTTACTGGTGCCTCGGCTAATTATAAAAGGGAGGGCGAGTATTAGTAGCTGAAACGTCACATGATAAGTACACCTAACATGAAAATGGCATTATTTAAAATCAAAGATAATAAGTCTTTTGAATAAATAATTGAGGATGCATTATTTAATGTACTTGAAAGTATTGTATCATCTATATAAAAAATCTTACGATAATCAAAATATACAGAACTATAGTGTGACTGGTACGAGATTAGTCTAAATAATTTAAAGATAAATTTTGACTTTGTAAAGCCTATCGGTCTTCTATCTAATGGTAAGTAACAATGAGATGTTCTTATTGTTCGTGCTAGTCTAAATATCGAAAGTTAGACTAATATAACAAGTTATAATTTTGAAGTATTCAATTAGAGTTTTTAGATATTTTTTATACATCTTTAACACCCTTTTTTAGTATTTTTTTGTGATATTTTTTGATATTAGGATTGTAAATAATTACATATGTAATCAAGATACCCTTGTTTCTTGTATTTCAGTTAAAATAGCATATTGTATCAAACCTCTTATAGCTTTCTCAATTGAAAAGCTAAACAATTGAAACGCACCTTCCGGATTTAACTAGATTTGGGTATGCTTGACTTCAATCAAATGACACGTACTTGGATTGAATTAGTTGGACTTCACCAAATGCTTTTTGAAGCTACCCATACATTCGTATATACATTCTTACAAAGCATACAAATGACATCTACCAAATCTGGTTTACTAGGATCAGCGACAACAAAATCGAAATATTTTTATGCATACTTCTTTTGGAGCGGAAGACTAGAGATATGGTGGAGGTAGCAGTTATCGATGATTGGGAGAATAAGGAAGATGAACTGCCTTCCTCTTGTGTGCATGTCAAATTCATTGTTGACGGAGGCGCAATCCTTTGAGATTCTTTAATGTGTTCATTTTGTGTTCCAAGCTCACTGCCAATCTGCAACTAGGGGTAGTAATATATAACCCAACCCGTGAATCTTACCCAAACCCGACCCAAAAATTACAAATATGAGTCATAAATTTTGACCCATTTATTAAACTAGTCGGTTTTAGGTTGTAATTTGGTCAGGTCGAGTTCTATTTAAGTTATTCGGGTTGGGTTGGATCGGGGCTGAGTAGAACCCGACTCGTCAACCTGTTTTGCTACCTTTATCCGCAATCAAAATGATCCATGTGGAGAAGCCATTGTGAAAATTTTTATGAGAGCAAGTTTAAAATTCTTAGACCTGAAGAGATTAGAAAGAGAGAGAAGGGAGGAGGAGATGAGAAGAGAGGTGGGTTATTTATAAGAAGTGAAAAAAAAAGAGAACTAGTTCTTACCAGTGCAGTCCAAACTGATTTTGTGACAACCCGTGACTAAAGAGGGCTAGAAGTCATCGGGGGGTAATTAATATCTCACGGGAAGAAAATAATTAGTGCAAGGAGCAGCTCCTGGTAAGCTTCAAGGCCTAATAAGTGATAAGAGGGGCACAAAAATAAATCGTTCCACATTGAAAAGAAAAGAGAATTCCTGAGTTGTATAAATAAATAGTATGATCTAAAACTGTAAATGTGCCTTATGAGACAAAACTATGAAGCTAATAATGAGGACTCCGCAGCTAAGTGTGCTTAAGCTAAAATAATCCTGAGATGAGTGATCTGGAAAGTACTCAAGTCACACAGCTTCTTAAAATCGAAGCAGACAATCTCTCTACGTCTGAGACATAAGATGTTTCAAGGAGGTATTAAAAGCGAACTCTTACAATGCAATGTGGTTAGAAGACAAATGAGACAGAAGCTAATGGACCCGTGACAACCCGGGGCCGAAAAGGGAGAGGAGCAATCACCAGGAGATATCCCATGGATAGGGAATCACTGATGTAAAGAGCAGGTATCAATAGTATTTAAGGCTTAATAAGTGGCAAGAGAGGCACAGAAATAAGTCATCTCATATTAGAAAGTGAAGGGAGTTCCTAAGTTATATAAATCAAAAAGCGTGATCCCAATATATAGAAGCGGCTTTTAGAGGCAAACCATGAAGCTAATAATGAAAACTCCACAGTTAAGTATACTTGAACTAGAACAGTCCTAAGATGGGTAACTTTTAGGAAAGGACTCAATTCACGCGGTTCCCCAAAGCCAAATGTTACAGATTTCGGATTGGTTGAGAATCGGTTCCCGGTGGGACTTGAATCACCGATTCTGGTATCAAAATCAGTCATAAACCAAATAGTTATTAGTTCCAACCTAGTCTAGTTCTAGATTCAAACTAGAGTTATTGATCTGATTACATACTAGTTCTGTACCAAAACTAGTCCATTGCCAACCGAGGTATAGGAGGGCCCACAAGTACGTCCTAATTTTTTAAATTCTTAAATTAGGCCCATTAAGCTGTATTTTGCACTATTGATAGTTTCCAAGGCTAATATTGCCATTAAAACATGTGTTTTACTTTTTTACCCTCAAATATATGGAACTCATCTCTTACACTATATTAGTTATTTTGTGTCATCATTCCTAATCTATCAAATCCAGTAAACAAAAAGTGTTTATTAAAAATATATTTTACATCAAGAATGATATAAATTTTAACACATTAACAGATTTATGTTCCTTATAATTGTTTTTGTAAAAGAATTAAAAAACAAAGTATTGCAATTTTCTTCCAGGCTTGTCCTGATGGGACAGTTAACAAGATTCCAAAGGTTGCCACTTGACTATTTGCATTATTTGAACTAAGAGGTAAATTGCATTAGGGATTTTGAGAGAGAGACATAAAAGGGTATTTTCATCCTTAAAATATATATTTTTCATAATTTTTTGTTATAAACAATAGTTTTTAATCTAAAAGAACCAAATGAAAATGCAAGAACTAACCTCAGGGCCCATATGCTAGCAACCATTAACCCAAGGGGCCAGAATTGGAATTTAAAAATTTGGGACCCGCTTGCAGTATAATGACTTTTGTTGAAGAAGGCGAGGAGTAATTATCGAATTATGACTCAAGAGAAAGAAAATTACTATTGCAAAGAGCGACTCCTAGCCAAAGTCTAGGGCATATATGTAAGAATATGACCTTACGATGTCGAAGCATCTTCGAGGCATAAAACCATGATGCTATGGCTAAAGTAGAAAAATATCTCAATATCTGAGAGGCCAATCATGATGTATTGATATCAAAGCCAATCTCTTGTAATAAGATATGTTTTGAGGACGAACCAAGCAGAAGCTAGTGAGCTTATAATGCTTGTGGCCAAAAACAATAGAGTGATCGTCTGGTGATGTCTCGAATTATTAGTGCAAGGATCTGCTCTTGACAAGCTTCCAATTACTATATTTTCAGAAAAAGCTGTAGATGCTTAAAAATATCAAGAAAAGTTACAATGATAAGCATTAATAAAAGATTAGATGTTAGGGAAAGAATTCTAATAATGTGAATATCACGGTGTTAATTGCTGGAAAAGACAACCAACCACCATACAATACTGTTATGTATTTGTTAGTAAGGTTAGCTGGCACCAATAGGCCAAATGGAGAACTGAGTCACCTGGTAAGTAACGAAGAAGAACTTTTCTGCATGAGGTTCTTTTAACAGTTTGAACTTTGCAAAAAATGCTGTTGGATTACGCAAACAGCAAGAAAGTATAAACTGACCTCTTTATTTGGTGTTGATCGCTTCAAAATTGTGAGTTTCTTCTCAAATGAGTTCCCAAGCACCTAGAGGTGTGCAAATAAGATAAACAAAATACATGCTGGAATAAAAAGGAAGTCTTATTTAAATGAACATACAGAACATTTTGAGTCATCCCATTCAAAATAACGAGTGAAGAATGCAGGCTCATTTCCTTCCAGGATAACATATATGGCTGTATCATATGATAATCCTTCTAAAAGAATGTCCGCCTCCAAAAATTTCTACAATGCACGGAACTCAGTTAGTTGAAGGCCGTCAACAAGTTATAAACCAATTTTAAAAAGGGGCAATTACCTATATGTTACAGTAAATTTATCATTTTACAAATTACACATTCTTACTTAATAAATTGCATTTCACACACCGCAAAGTGTAAAAATTACCTTCATATTACAGTCATGATATATCCAATGTAATATCTTTAGTTGTTTATAGTATTCAGTAATGCACACTGTAATAAAAGTATGTACAATATAACTTATCAAGTACAGATGTATAATATGTAAAATTACAAGTTCACTGTACCAAGTAAACTTGATAATAAACCAAAAGTTCCATCATAAAACAAAAAAAATTTGAAAAATGACAATATATAAATAAAATAATTAACAAACAGTTGCATTACCTTTCCTAAACTGAGAGCTTTCTCTGTGGATGCAAGGTTTGAGTGCTGTCCAACCCAGACATAAATCTCAGTCTGACAGTCTAGTAGTAGCACATCCTCTGTGGTTAAATCATCTTGCGTATAATTGAATATCTCCTTACCCTAAATATGTCATTAGTAGGTTAGCTCCATTGAATCATTTCATGATAAAAACAAAATTCCAACAATGTGAAAAGAATAACCGTAATAACAACAAAAGCCAAACTTTTGTCCTCGAATGTTTAGTTCTTGCAAAATAATTATAATTGCTGTTCAACGCCACTTTCAAGCTTGCAGATTAGAGAAGCAGGCTACATCTTTGTCTAAGCAAGGCAAGGTAAGAAAGAACCAGAGAACCAACTGCTATCAAACATTTTCCCCACTTATAATCAAACTCTCTAAGATTATGGGAGATAATATTGAAACAACAGTACTTATTACAACATAAACTAGAGGATTCTGCACTCAACCCACACAAACTTGACTTAATAAAGTGCTAAAATAGGTTTGGAGTGAGTTTTTGGCTTTTTTTCTTGAGATGCGTGTATTATGTGCAATAAAATTAGTTTGTTATATAAAAAATTATATATAATGTGAAATAAAGTTAATTGTTATATTGAGAACTATGTAATAAATAAAATAAAATGATATTTTAATGTTAGACCTTTTGTAGGATAAAATATAAAATATTTTTTAGATTTTTTTAATAACGAAAAAAAAAATCAGCTATAGCTAACAAAATCACGACTTTTTAAATGTTGTTCTGAACAGAATATGGGAGTCTCACCTTCAACCATCAAAATTACTTTTGGCTTTTCCAAGTAATGCAGAGCATCACAGTCAGCACCACAAGAGGCACCATTATGAGTTCTTCAGCCTCTTGCATAGCTCTTTATTTTGTTTTTTTAGCAAATATTATCAGAACTTAGTTTTCTCTGGAATTTTATTTTATGTTGACATTATTATGTCATGTACAAGTGGGAATGCCTAGTGATTTTGTATAGGTTAGACCGTTCATTAGTTCTGTTTATGTAGGTTAGGAAATTTGATGTAACTTGTAAGACAACTTGTGAACGGACTACGAGCAATTGCAAATCCAGCCTATCAATCAATTTCAACCCATAGGCAATTTCAGCCAAACGGGCAATTTCACAAGTGGATGGACGCCTAATCAAATAAAGCGATCGACCGCAAGACGAGGGTTACACTTCGATCCAATTCACCCAATTGATCTCTCCCAATCTGACTGTCATACAAATCTCTCAAAGGCCAGCGCTTACGGATGTCTGCTCAAGCACTTCTCAAGATTGAACTGATCGACCGAACACATCAAATTGATCGAAAAATAAAACGTGATGCAGATGAAGGTATGTACACCCAACTCTCATTCATTTGGTGTTGACATATCCAAGCTGACAAGAAACATGGATGTTGCGTGAGAAGAGTGGTTGAGGATCTCAAAAACCAGTGAAATTTCAAAGGAAGGAGGGTTTATGATGATTTTCATGATTTCCACATATTGAGAGAGAAGAGAGCTTTGAGGTTTCAGATCTCCAGCTTGTTTCCTACATAGGTGGTGAGGAAACATGGTCATTCAAGGCTACAAGGTGCTGTACACTGTCCATCTTCGAACTCATGAGGTTGCCAAGTGTCTGAGTCTTGTTCCAAGTCTTATATTGGGTTTATTCACTTTTTTCTGCACATTTCTAGGGCTTCTTGTTAGTAACATGGATTTTGCTTCCACTTGGTTGAAAATTTTCACTTTTCTTGTCAAATTTCTTTTAATATTTTATTGCTTCAACTCCACATGATTTGAAGACTCGTGCTAGACTTCCAATGGTGGAAGTATTCACCTTGAAGGGAGAACAACATGCTTGAGTTTGCATGCCAATCTGCCTCCATTGCATCTAATCATGCACTTAGAGCACAAAGAGATCGCTTCCATTCCAAGATGGGATCGTATCTGCACGCTCTCTCGAAGCACGGTAGGGTTCACTACCGCTACAGACACGAGGGTCGACGTATGGAACTGTCTCGAATGTGCCAATTCCCACACTCGAACTATAGAAAGTGGTGACCCCTTCATCAAATAATAAACAATGAGGAAACAAAATCTCTACCGTGATTCGTCTTACGAAACCATATGAACAACCATCCTTCTTATATGTTATGATTGCAAAATGATATGAATGTGCAAAAATTAGCTAATGTAATAGGATAGAAAATAGAATCTCAAAACAAGGACTGCCTATAATCAATAAACAAAAGACAACTTAGGTATCAAATATAATGTAGACAAAAATAAGTAACTCCGTACCTACGAGCTAGGGATAGACAGTAAATATGCAACCTAGAATCTAAATATAATATGATAAATGAATGGGCATATGACCAACTAACATGTTCTTTGAAAGACCATCTCACAAAACAACCTTAAAACTGACAAAAACCTAAATTAAGCTTTCACAACAAATAAAATGAGAGAATGAGATGACCTATAATACATAAGTACAAAAACAAGAGATTTCTGCAATAATTACAATAAAAGGTCTAGAATGCATAGAAATTGAGCAGCACTACTATGATTATAATTCAAACCTACCAACATGAACACTAAATTTGTCCAAACCATATGAGATAATTCAGCGCAAACCAATTTTCAACAACCCACAAAGATAAAGCAGGGAAATATAACATGTCCTAATACAAGCTTGATAATAAGGAATAATATAGTGGCAAACAAGTCCAAAATGAAAAGAATGCAGAGGCAACACAAAAACATAAGGACAACAGATAAAAGTGATAAAAGGACTCAAACCATATGATTGATCCCCTTGATTCGTATCAAAGTTGCAGGAAATGCATGTCAGATCTCATCTTCACCAACTTGCCTAGATCAGATCTCCCTGGGTCTAGAATGAAGCTTTTTTCAGATCCAAGATTGTTCTCTACATTAGGATTCATCGAAGTCTCTATTGTCGTCCATGCATTTCCACTACCTCTAAGCTGATCCTTGCTAACAAAGATAGTATCATGACGGTAATAATCATAATCAAACCTTTCATTCCCGATGCATCTACAGTGTACATGTAAATGACACATCATTTACAGGTACCACACTCCACCGTTATCCAAAAGGCCAAGGTTGCATTCCCATAAGTTCTTCCTAACTTGAAGGCTTAACCACCTAGGAATCTTATACTTGAACCTATTGTGAACATTTTACTTTTCTTTCCATTTTTCAAGAATTTTAATTTTCTTATGCATAACATAATGTCAATAATACAACTGACTTTTTAGCACGCTGTGCTACGGTAGATGATTTTGTTGGGTGTGGTTATGTCTCTCCCCATTAATTTTTACAGCATTCTCAAAAAAAAATATCGTGCGACAATTATACTTTTTGTATATTGTGTAACCATAATGCTACGACTATGCTACCTATCAAACAGAATGACATCATTGATCCCAGCATTCAATGGGTCATGAACATATGTTAACTTAAGCGTGTAACATGATTTGGAATAAATTCTACTATAGCATGATATGTTCGGCATATTGATTGGCTATCCTTCTTCACATGTCAGTGCATTAATGTGTGTCCATTAATGAAATCAGATGTTAAGAATTTAAACTGTAGCCTTATTGCTTAAAAGTGAATTTGGCCAATATTTTGAAATGTTGTATACTTCATAAGGTTCTTACTGATGATAGACATTTGAGTTGGATGTTATATCAAATTTAAAGATAGAAGGAGCGATTCAAGAAAATATTTAGCAAATAGGCTTGTCCGATTGGCTAGGAATAGGCACTTGTAAAATATATGATGCAACAGAAAAGTACCTTGAAATCACCTGAAGCGTCGAGCAACAAAAGGGTGCAAATGGAACCACAAATATCCATTAGACATGCTCAAAGAGCAGGAATTGAAGCGTGCTCTAAATTGTGGATGAAAACAATAACATAATCTTCTCAACGAAAGCAACTGTAGGAAAGAACCACAATCACCTTCTTCAACAGAACAAGTGAAAAGATGTGGATCTTCAAGATGTTTCTTGATATCCTTTTCCTTTGGATAATCACCCTTACTACCAAGCGTGTCCCAGAAGATAGATGGCTCATTTCCTTCTCTTATTGACATACTTTGTTTAAGTGGCTGCAAAATAATTTATTAAGTTAAGATGACATCAAGTTGATCTGGCAGCACAGAAAGAGAGAATAGAGACTGACGTTATCTCAATGTGTAACACATTAGGGCACATAGCACTACAAACCGATTAAAGCCATGCAAGAATATAAAATTATTCCTGAGCTAATAACCTACATGCTTAAGTTTTTAGGCCAGTTAGTAACCAGTGATTTAATTAGCCAAAGGTCTCAAATTTGAACTATAGTAACCCATAATTACCTCTAACATAAGGCTACTAAAATAAAAAGACCTATACTAAATTAACTACAAATAACAAAGCAACTCAGCTTGCGCTTGAAAGAGCATTAGCCAAGGCTTTTGGGTTAATAGGTATCCCATCACTGGTTTATTGGGCTTCAACTTGCACCCCTATGGTATGACTCTGCCAGCACTTGGCATCAAAGCCAAATCTCTTAAGTTTGAACCCTGATAACCCTCAATAATCTTATGCTTATGGTTAAGAAAAAAGAGACCTATGCTAAATTGAATACAAGCTGCAAAGCAAAATAGTTTGGACATGAGGGGGGTGAGTAAAGAATATAAAATTACTTGTGTTACCTACAAGCTTAAGCTTTAAATTAGTTTGTAACCAATGATTTAACAAACCAAAATTGTGCATGGCTTGAATGTGCAGGTACAATAGTTTTATGCAGACTACAAGAAATAACATAAGTGTGCAAAGATTATTTCTGTTTTGGAGATCTCATACAAGTACAACCTCTATTTTTAAGAAAACAAATCTCTTGAACATATGGGAAAGAACATCCAGCAGGAAAAATAAGATCCTTATCTTCTTTCCATACCAATAGGCAAAAAGTAATTAAGCCTAAATCTATTTCATCTGAAGGTGGTGACAAGTTATGTCATTTCTGCAAGTTCGCCTCAGACTTTCTTGTATTTGGTGTTGCTTGTTAGCCAGTAGGAGTGCACATTCTGAGGACAACCTCTATCTTCTCATGTCAAAAACCTACAACAAAACGTACGAGCACAGTGCCATTTGCTAGTTATCCAAACAGGTGACTGTGATAAAGAAATCCAAAATTCTCAGAAGAGATCATATTAGACTCATGCCAGTTTAAGGAAAATGTCAACAATCACAAACATAGATAAAATAGAACTGGATTGGACATCCATTCAAAATATAGTGTGATTTAAAGAATAGGTGCTATTACTAGAGTTCCATTAGGGGAACTAGGTGCATTACCTGTCCAGAAAAAAACCAATTGTAAAAAGACAAATTGACAGGATGCTCCATAACAAGCAAACCAAATGCCACATACAGATGTCTTACACTTATCTGGTCCAGTAACCTGTCAATAAGATCATGATCTGCTGGTGATGATAGAGTCCCCAACCAAGTATAGATCGATGCTCCATCTTGTAAAATATAGCAATATGAAGAATTCAGTGAACCAGAAACCTGAAACACATGTCAAGATGTAAATTCATTCGATCAAAGACTAAGCATGTGTGTGAATTCTACTTAACCAAGGCCATGCTTACAAGCAAATTAATCTACATGAATTATGACCGATCAAAGAAACTTGATCAAAAAATAAGGTGCCAAATTAAAAATTGGATGTTTAAATAGGGAAAGGAACTATTGAACAGTTAAAAAACCAAACATGTGTCTGAAGGTTGAACGTCCCGTTGGCCTGCACTGTTCACTGACAGCATATTCAGTTCAGAATCACATGAAAAAACAAACTAATGTTTTCAGTAAGGACTAAGCTATTTATTCTTCAGAAATATACAGTAACACTTGTATTGGTGCTCAAATCTATGACCTTGCTCAAGAGTTCAAGTCAACTTTTAGAATGGTTGTTCTTTCAAAGCTCCTTCAAAATGTAAGTCACAAACTAATAATAATAACATCAATTGCAGAGTTCTTCAAGTAACTAATGGTACAAAAACTGCCTGGATAAAGCAGAAGAAATATTTATCAATTCTACTGCATTTTATTTCTCAAAATATGAAAGAGCCTTAGGAAATCTGATTTTTTCGAACCACTTTCCAGCGAGTGTTTATTATATGGGGAGAGAAGGTAAGTCATCAGTTCAACAAGCCACAAGTTTCAGAAGCAACAAGAAATTGTTTATGTTATAAATTAAGCTGTATGATGGGATTTTGGGCCACACTGTGGTAATTCCTGTATAAGAGAGGCTATCCTGCATTTGGAGTAGTACAATATGTGCCGAGCCAATCACACGCTGGTGCCAAAACGGCACTGTTTGGGCTTGTAAGAAAAACAAAATCTTACTTGAATATGAAAACCAAATTTTCTCTACCCAGAAATTGGATTTTTATATTCAAATACAAATTTTTTATTCAAGCACGCATTTTTGCATAAAATTATTATTCGAATACAAAAGATTTATTTAAACATATTTCGATTTATTTTTATATAAATACATAGATACATGCATATACATATACATAAGTGCATAAATAAATTAATAATAAATAAATATTACAAAAACACTTACATAAATACCTACATATATATGCGAGAAGTATATGAATGTGCATAAATAAAAACACATAAATACATAAATATGTAAATAAATATGATCCATATGCAAGAAATAAATTTATACATTAGTACATAGATATATATGCCACTAGTTACTACACAAATCCATGCATAATATTTGAATTTATAAAGCTGCACAGAGAATCCAAGCATACATTTTTGAATTTATAATACTGCACGAAATCTTCATTTTGTATACAAGGACAAAATATTTTTTCATGAAAAAAGGCTTTTTGTATTTGAATAATAAAATCAAATTCATGGGGACAGATGGATTTCCTGTGCACAAAAAATTTATTTCATATTCAAATATGACTTGTAATAAAAATATATATATAATTACAAAGATCCAATTCGTGGGCATAAAAATTGGATTTCCGTACTCAAATGACTTTTTATGTGCCAACATCAAACAGCATTGATTGTGGGGACCACACTGACACATGCAGTAGTTGATTTGTCCTGCACACTCTGTATGGGCTACGAATGCACACCTGAAAGTTTATTTCTGTAAAATGACCTAATAATGGTACAACCAAAAGAGAGACCTACATTTGGAATATTATAATGGACATCAATCATTAAGTGATTAACACAGTTGCATTTGAACTTTGACTTGGGAACTGATTCTAAAAAATTGGATCAATTTCAATGCATCTTTCTTTTCTGAGAAAGTATTTTACAAATATTGGCTTTGACTTTGGACCACAAATTATACTTAGCCTAACGTTAGGCCATTTAATTCAAGTATAATAGACAACAAGTTTATTTTAAGCAGAGAATTGGGGTGGTGGGGGGTTGTTCGGGAGAATAAAAGCACTAATGATGATATCCAATAAGGGGTACGGTTGGGGCCTGAGCTTCTTTGTCATTTCATCTACATCTACCATGCAGTAGTGAGAATTGATCGAAACCATAAAACCAATACTGAATTGTAATTACTAAAATTAAAAAATCCGAAATCATACAGTACAAAATGTTTGGCTTAGTTTCAAACTGAAACTGCAAAATTCAATTTGGCTTGTGGTTTCAAAGGTTTGAACCACAGTTTACATATTAAACTGAAACCAAATTGTATGTCATTCTTGCAAATTACACTTCTTATATTATAAGTTAAGACTTATTTTATTATTTGATAATATGTTTTGGATGGACAAAAACTATATTATTATTTACTTTATCATTGAAATTACAGGATTCTCTAGCACCTGATTTACTAAGGACGTACTCCTCATTTCACGAGAGGTTTTAGATTCTAAAAGGAGATCAATATAGACAAAATCTCCCATATAAAGTGACACGTTTGATGCACTGACAGCCTTAGAGACTAACATCCCCAGGGAGTAAGATGATATTTGCAAGATAAAGCGCATAGCGAGGAAGATCTTCATATTAAATCCAATGGCCAAGGCCAAACCTAACGAGCATCCCAATTTACAAAAGAAAATGGAGAAGGCTCGCCCTCCCAAAAAGAGGACCACTATGGACAATATTCCATAAAAAATGGGAGTTGCCCTGTAACGCCCATGGCTGATAAGGGCGGAGAGTATTCTGCGGGTGATGGCCCAAGAGAGGAGAATCACTAGTATAGAGTGCGACTCATAGCAGGATTCTAGGTCAAATAATGAGTGGTGAGAGTGGCACAAGAATGAATCGATCTACATCGGAAAGGGAGGGAGATCCTGAGCTATATAAATAGATAACAAATGACAAATGCCTCCCCTTTATTTCTAATGGATTGTCATATCAAAAAACAGGGTTATAATATGACAAGAGCTTATGAGCTAGCTATCTGATCAACTCCTCTGTTCGATCTGAGCTGTTCGACTATTGAACTTAACCCAAGCAGGTCACTCGACCTTGATTGGGAACACTGTTCAAGTTATCACTTGAAAAGCAGGGCTGAATCATCATGCAGATTATCTGTACCTCAACAAGCCTCTTTTCTTTATAGGCTGAGATACAGAATAGCCTAACAAGCTTCAAAGGCCGGGCTGAATTGATCTGCTAGAAGCTTCGTACCTCAACCTCAATAAGTCCCCTCTATGGACCGAGATACGAAAGGTTGTTAGTCCAACAAGCTTAAAGGCCGGGCTACAACGACAAGCTGCATAGGTTTTGAATAAAGCTAAATTTGTCCACGTGTCATGGCTGAGTGACATGACAATTTTTTCCCTCAACATGCTGTATAGGTTTTGACTAAATAAGACCCAACACCATCATCACCTGTTTTATTCATACTAATTCACAAATAGCTAGTGTCATTGCCTTATAAAATGGAGATCCTACCTGATCAGCATTTATGCATCCCGTCACTTATAGATGACCTCAATTTTGGTATAAAAGACCTTTCTATAGAGCACATTCAAGGTAACTTAATATTCTAATGGTTGCATCCCAATTACTAATACAAGGAGATCGTAAAAGCTGGCTAAGTACACTAATTGCAAAGGATATATCCGGTTTTAGTCACAGTGAGGTGGTTCAATTTTCCTACTAACTTACAATATTGGCTAGAATTCGGCCATTGTTCCGATACAAGTTTAAAGCTTTGATACATTAAAGTGCCGACTGATTTGGATGTAGGTGGGATCATAGTCGTGAACTTCATTGCTTCAAGTTTTCATGATAAGTGTAGATAGAATAGCATGCTAGATATTATAACCACTTTAATTGCCCAACCGCACCATCACCTAGATATTACGATGAAATAAAATAAACATTACGATCCATTATCTATCATAAAATAACATAACATCAGGTTAAACATAACCTACCGTCCAAACAAATAGGGCTGTTAAGGGCCAGGTTTTACATGAGTGGCATTACACTATGATTTCATATGATTAGTTCATTCAAATATTGAAATGTGATACAATGGTAAAAGTTTGTTACTTCACATTAATTTGTTGGGTTATGTTCAATGTCCCATGATTAATTACTATAATAAAAACTGACACGAGATGGCTAGGGAAACAATTTTAATGTTTTTCCATAAATTGTACTACTTCTGCTGTACAAATTACAAATTTTGAAAAGGCATATAACAAAGATAATAAGGTGAGCCGCTCAATTGATAATTTTGACAAATGCCCTTTTTTAGAAAAACTTTAGTATAGAGTAACAATGCACTAATGTGTTAGGTTGTTGGGCAAGGACCAAAAGGATTAAAAGTCACTCATCTTGTACACCTTTATAGCACGAGCATATTTAAATAACCCGTTTCATTAGCAATTTGATTGAAATGTATTTAATGATCTATGCGGAATTGGCATTTTCTTAATCCCTATTTAACAACAAATTATTGTTAAAAGACTTCTATATTTATTTTCATTATTATTTTCCTTCTTTGATGAGCATTTTATCATTTGTTTTCCTTAAGAATATTGAAATTATACTTCTATTATTTATAGGAGAGATTTTCATCCAATTGACTAAAGAGAAAGGATTAGGGTTTTCATTTAGTTACACAACAATTGTCTTCTTAAGAATACCTTTCTATTTCATATTTATCATGCAAAATCATACGAATTGCACCAATAAGCCACTTACTGGATCAACTTGGATGGCTTGCATATTGCAAGGGCTTGAACCTTGAACTCGAAATAAAGCAACTTTATTAGTGTCATATGTTTCATCAAGGGTACCCCATTCTGATATCCACTGTTTGTAGCCTGAACTTAACCCTCCCTTGGGATCATGTCAACAAAAATCACAAGATAGTTAGGTACTCGGTTTGTGTTTCCCTTCAAATCTTTTATCATACGAAGGATGTACACACCTTGAATATGACAAGAGATTGGAAAATCGTGAAAAATGGTTGCGGTTCTTTACCTTCAAAAATCTTAGCCTGCAAGAATTGGAACTGACAAGCTTGAGTATAGGAGCATTTTACTCTTAACAACCAACCAAACAAATCATACTTTCTTCCGAGAAATAATATATATATTAGATATGGAAGGAAAGACAACAATGTACGAAAATCAATGATGGTAACAGGAATGCTTTAATCATACTTTCTTTAGTACAAAGAAAAAACAACAAAAGCTAGCACGCACCATGACATAATGACCCTTGGTTGAGTCTATCATCTGCCTCATGAGGCAGATTGCATCAACTCTATCTTCCTGCATCATAATTATAAAGCTATACACAATTATGTGGTTAAGCCAACCTTCCCATAACGCAAAATAAATTTCTTGCACGACATGAGATACCAATATGCTGTTGCACCCAAGCCACGCGTAAAATAGATTATGATCCTTGTAATTATCGGAATAAGCATACTTGACAATGTAGCAATCACCACCGTAAAGCATGCGTTGTTCTGCATCTAAAAGAGGGCTGATATCATGGCTATTAACTCGCCAAACCTAAAATTATTAAGTAAAAGATAATAAAATCTGGTGCATAAGGAATCATATTAAAAAATTTAAATTTCATGGAACACTTGTTACTCTTAGAATTCCATTGTTGTTTATGATTGGCTGAGAGTCCTCCTCAGGAATTTCCTTCACGTCATAGCCCTGATGCTTGAATAGTGCTATACAATTTTCATACATAATGAAAACATGTCATTCCTCTAAGTATAGTTTGATTTATTTAAATGAGACATAATATGATTTTGTAGAAGACAAACCAGCAACTTTCCCTTTCCCTTCCATATACAAGTTCGGTGTCTCACTTTGGGGCCAATCAAGAAAATATGACTTGAACACAGAAGTTTCAGAACCCTCTGTCAGGAAAGATGTATGTATGCTCACAAACCGATCGTGAGTCTGCATAAATTGCTGCGAAGAGAGATCTATTGCTCGTTAAGAAACCCAAAAAGACTAAGAGGACAAATTACTAAATCTTAAAACACAATGTAAAAATCCAAAGTTAGCCAAGAATTGTTTACAGGGATTAGAACTGTTTTTGTCCAAATTAATCTTATAATAGATATAGAATGCAAATTGACTACAGTGCACATATATTTTACATAGGAGAGAAATACAGCAGGTGGTACTTCATCCAAAATGGCGTAGAGATTAGCTGATGGATCTGGAACTATCTATACATGGAAACATTTAGCTACAAGCATATCATGACTTTGTACCTATTTAGCCATGGTTATTTTCCCTACTAATGCATCATTGTCAATCCTATAACAAGCAAATCGGTACCAATCTCTTTTAGCTAAACCGTGCCCTGGCTCTTTCCAATCAGGTTACAGAATCCTCTTGGCAAAAGTAATACTGATAATTTGAAAATACTACAAATAACATCTGAGGCCTAACTCTAACATTTGGGGTATAGGAAAAGAAAGAACATAAGATAACTCTTTAAAAAATCAAGAGATATTTCTTAAATACTATGCAAAACAACTCCAGGTTCTTACTTCCACAGCCGAAATAGATGCCTTCCTTTCGCTCACCACTGTTGTCCTTCCCATCCAAACAAATATATCAGAAAAACAATCTAATAGATAGCACCTGTCTGAGCTCAACTGTGCCCTACTTAATGAGGCAGAATCAAGGGGCTGCAGTTCCCGTTTATTGACCCTAAAAAAGAGCAGTAGTAAATTCTCAAATGAGTAAGCAAACTTAAAAATGTCACAAATTTTACATCATAAAAAGAATAAAGACAACAGTTAATTATACAAGATGGTAAAATGTATCAATGGTAGACAAATCCCACGTTAGAACTTTACAGCAGAATTTACCAGAAAAGTTCGGCAGCTTGACGCTTCTCATTCTGCCTGTTGTAAGATGAGTCCCGTGCAATAGGAGCATGACCACCAAATAAGCTCCAGAACTCTCCAGCGTCAGAATCACCAACAAATTTTCCATCCTCTGCACCGGTTTTTGTTAGTAATTTGCAGTATAAAATCCATTAAAAGCTATGAATTAGAGATACCTATTGTTGCGACTTCACACTTTCCTCCATGCTGCTTCTCATTTACGTACTGAACAACTTCCAATGCTTTAGCTCTTTCTTGTATGCTGGAATTACAACCACTGAACAGAAATATCTTTGAATTCGTATCCAATATAAACACATCATTATGGTTCAACGATGAACGGGAGAAGGGCACCTAAATCACATTAAGGAGAGCTTGCTTCAAAATATGTTCAGCATGCAATAAGAAGGTTATTACTTTTGCAATGAAGTGAAGCGTGAAAATAAATCGAACAGCCCAATTACACTAGTGCAACAAAAAAATATGATAATGCTACTTCTTTCTTACTTCTTTAACATGGACAGCATGCTCCCCCTTACAAGCCAACAAAGTAACTGGATATGATTCATTGCCAGTAGCATGAAGCTGTGAAGTAAAAAGGCCTTCAGCCGGTATGATGCATGGTTTGAAGTATGATAAGAACTTTTCAGTTTCACTTCCTTGGACTTCCCTATAATGAACAGCACGAGAACCCAAAGCTGCATCCAACTCAAGGGCTTTATCTGATGCGATATTAGAGTCCTCCTAAGGATAAAATTATGACGGGCATGAGTTTCAATCTGTTACAAACAATGGAAATGTCCTAAAATTAACAACATTACAAACCTCATTAGCTTCAGTACCCAACCAGTAATGTATATCATGTTGGCAGTTTCCATTTTTAAGCAAAGCTGTCTGTCACAATGGCGAAATGAACTGAAGAATTAATACTTTTGGAGTGTAACAGTTGCCCAGCTCCAGCACTATTGGAAACAGCACAGCTACTCTCCTAAAAAATGGAAGCACAATGAAGGAAAGAAAAGGTCCAAATTAAAGAAACTCACACTCAAGACTATGTAAGTGCTTCCAGAGAAGAACTTTCCATGTGACGATTTTGGAATAGAAACTGGCCGAAGATTTTCAATGCACCAAATTTCTAACCCTCTGAAAATTGGGAGAAAAATGAAAATTAGTAGAGATTTTTTTTTTTTTTAAGACAAATGGAAGGATCATGAGCCAATTCCAAATTGTACAGAATATAAGAAGTTTAGAAAGTAAAGATTAATCCATTTGTCTCTCCATCGTGATTCTTCAGTCACTCGTTCAAAACATCAAATGCCCAATTTCATTTACTAAGTTCATAAATCCTCTTTCCTCCGAAAAGACAAAAAGCATGTGCACACAACAAAGAAAGATCCGTTCAACTAGGGTATGAGCAGATTCCTGGAAATTTTTCTGGTTATGTGAAGAACAAGTAAAAGTCGGCCAACCAAATAGGTGGCTCATATGTAGGCAATTTGCCTCTCCATCATAATTCTTCGGTCACTCAATCGAAACACTCCATGTCTTATTTCATCTCATTGCAGCTTCAAGCAAGAAAAGAGAAATCATTTTTTTCCACTGAAAAAACACAAATAGAGACTCATTCAGCTGGCCGGATATTCACATTTGTCTTCTTTCAATGAAGATCGTTGTCCAGTAATGAAAACCCTAACGGGATCGGTTTCTCCTCCGACTTCGTTCCCGAAGAAGTCAATCAGAGAACAAAAAATGAGAAGGACAGACAGAAAAAAAAAAAGGTAGCGAAGTTGGGATCTTACGCCTTCGCTCCAGCTCCGCGGAAGGCTTCGTCGACTTCGCTGCTCCACATCTGCCGGATCAAACAGAACAACGAAGAATAGAAGAAGGGATCAGAGGCCCTCCACTTCGCAGGATGCTTAAAGGAGAAACCTAGAAGAGGAAGATCAACGAGCCGACGGCCGAGCTGTGAGGCTGTGAAGGAGATAAGAGGGCCGTTAGGTTTACAAAGAAGGAAAAGAAGTCATTGATGGAAGCCCGAAAAGGTGGGACGACGAAGAAGAAGGAGAAGAAGAAGATGACGAACTGTTAAAAGAATGAAATAACGTGGATATAAACTACGTCGGCACTACTTTTGGCGGGACCCGCCATTTGCGAGGGCTCAGAATCAAAACAAAATCAATTTAAAATTGAGATAATTAACAACGCTATTTAATTTTATTTATATATTATCAATTTATTTTTAATTTTTTATGCTATACACAATCAAAATATTACAAAAATTTACATATATATTTTAACTTATTTCTATTATAATGAGTAATCATAATTTTTCAATAACCTAATTATAATTAAATTACAAAAAATCTGAACTATTTGTCATATTATTTTAAAGATATTTAAATATATTTTGAGTGAAAATCCTAAAACCTTAATATTTAAGTGACAGCAAAGAAAGAAGACATCCACGATGTGAATTGATTTTAAGACAAATCAGCGCTTTAGTGTGGTATTGAGAAAGAGAAAAATATATACTATTAAGATTAAAAATATAATTTTAATGATTTACTAACAGGATATTTTTTTTCAAATAGATCTTGATTAAATTTTAACTCAAATGTGTGTATATAAGATTTTATAATGTTTTGAGTATGCATAGTGTAATTAATTAAGAATGGACGATAAGACATAAATAAAAACTAAATTATGTGACATGTAGGTAATTATTCCAATTATGTCTATAATTTCAAAAAAAAATTAATAAAATTCAAAAGTTGATATAATTCCGACAATCAATTTTTTGTAATCTAACTATAGTTAGGTTATTGAAAAATTATGATTACTCATTATAATAGAAATAAGTTAAAATATGTATATGTAAGATTTTATAATGTTTTGAGTATACATAGCGTAATTAACTAAGAATGAATGGATAAGACATAAATAAAACTAAATGGTGTTGCATGTAGGTAATTATTCCTAAAAATTTTGATCGACCCGCA
This sequence comes from Apostasia shenzhenica, assembly GCA_002786265.1. Lineage (NCBI taxonomy): Eukaryota > Viridiplantae > Streptophyta > Magnoliopsida > Asparagales > Orchidaceae > Apostasia > Apostasia shenzhenica. Next base: position 3,757,524 of record KZ452012.1, on the reverse strand, counting down.
GTATAGTCATGTTTGCCCCCAAGCCATAACTTTCAAGTCAACACTGGTCTATTTGTTTATAAGGTTAAATTTAATAAGATTAAAATTAAACTTGAATAGATATATATATATATTTTTAAAAAAATTATGAATGATGTGAAATAAAGTTAATTATTATATTAGAATATATGAAGGATGTGATATAAAGTTAGTTATTATATTGGAATATGTGAGAGATGTGATATAAATTAGTTATTATTTTAATAATGTATGTAAGATGTGAAATAAAGTTAATTTTTAATATTAAATTTTATGTATAATGTAATATGTTAGGTTAAAATTAAACCAAGTTAATTTTTAACTCGCAGACAAACGGGGCCTTATAAATTAGTATAACATTGTATGTAGCATATGACCCAACCTTCAACCAATTGAACTAATTTTTTTATTCATGGATCTCAAGTCCATAATAATTACGAAAATAAGATTATTAATTGTCATTTATCTTGAGAGACAAATGCAAGATTCTTAATATTAGATGCAAAAAGGAGAAATTTTCATATATGTGAAAAAACTTACCTATTTACATATTAAGCCAAAATCAATATCTACCCACACACAATCTAAAGTGATTCAAAGTACAATCTATCCACTTTGTATGCTATTTTTAGATTTAGGGCCACAAAAAATGACTCTCACACTTTGAAATAAATATTAAATTTAGAATGCCTACTAATTGAATGCAAAAACTATGAATTTAATAAACAAAGAAAAGAGATAGCAATACCAAATCTTCATGGTTATCAAATAAATCAAAATAATCAACAGAAGAAAGAAAATTATGTGAAGCAAATCTAACAACAAAAAATATCACTGGATTAAAACACAACATACACAATTCTTTTAAATAACAAAACAAACCTCTGCATAAGGCTTGTTTGACTAAAGCCCAAAATAAGCAAAATTATATTTTAATAATATTTTAGATTTATTATAAAAAATAAAATATTTTTTCTTTCTTTATCTAAATTTAACACCAAGCCCATAGTTCATAACAAAATGTATGTTAACCAACAAAGAATGAGCCATAATAACCCCTTCATCAGTTCCAATTCACCAATCTATCATTCCTATGCTCTCCCTCTAGCAAGTGGCACACAAGCAATGCATCAAATTTAACATTCAACAGGAATTCCCCTGAAAATTTCTCTCATCCAAAAATCCTAACATCAGATTCAATGGCAGCCACCTCTTCATCAGTCACTTTCATCCAGACACCACCAATCATCAACTGCCCTTTCATGGCAGAAACATTCTCTGTTTCACATGAACTCTGATCAACTGGTGCTTCTTTCAATCTTTTAACAGCATGATGATGATGATCACCATCATCATCATCAGATTCGATATCAGAAACCGTTCTCTTCTTATCAGCATCGGAAACATTCTCAAAGCTTTTGCTGGTTACATCTTCTACAGCATCAAGATTGGGAAGTACCGCCAAGGAGCTAAATGAGTAAGGCAATGTGCCAATGGGGCACGGAACCCATGACTTGGTGACCACCCATTAGAGTTCCCTTTGATTTGCCTGGTGCCTCTGCTGCCATGGTTTGCGAGTCAAGTGACTTTATTAAATACAATTTCTCTGCTTCTTTCTTGAGGAAATCTTCCACTTTCAGTAGTGTGCTGTCATCATGGAATAAATCATCAGTACGCAAAGGAGGCTGGTCAAGAAAGACGAAGAGAGGCAGTATTATGAGTTTCTCAGTCAAAAATCTGTCTCCACTCATATCAGCTAGAAGAAGCACTGACTTTAAGAGATGCTTGTCGCCAGGGGCTAATAGATTTAGGCATTTGTAGAGGAGGTTCATCAGGGAAAATTCCAGTGTAGCAGAAAGAACTTGGTTTCTTTCAATGAGTCCGATCTCGCCAGAATCCTTCAGGGATTTCAGACTTCTGATGAGAAAGGGAACCAGAGATCGAAGATGAGTGGCTTGCTGTATATCGGCCTGCTTTTGTGATGAAATGAAGCGGTTCCCATCTGCTTATGTGCATGTGCAAATAAGTCCTTGCATAAAATGAAATGAACAGACAATACAAAAGATATAGGCAGGTTTTACAGATTTTATGACTGGATAACAAGAAAGAGTCTCTTTAGTTAGTCATAAATTGCTTTCAGTAATTATAGGATTAGCCACAAGCGATAGTTAAAAGTTGTTCACTGAGAGGTGATAAATTTTTTTCTTTTTTGAAAGGATATGTGATAGTATTTAATTCAAGAAACAGATATGTACTACAAAATACTATGATAAAATACAAAACTTTTCTTAACAAGGTGCGAATTAAAAATGTTTTGTCAATATTAACTTGTTTAGAATTAATTATCTCAAGATTTGCTTGAAAATCCAAAATTTTGTCCATAAAAGGATGAATCCTTTGCGCAAATAGTCGGGTTGTGTCCTATGATAATGAAATTGAATTCATAAAACAATGCCTTCATTGTACAAGAGTTTCAAAAAGTTTATATGCCTTGCAACAATAAGGTCACAAAAGCATAATCCTTCCATAAACTACCCTAGAATATGCCCTCATTTGGTAAATAGGGTTAGTTTTGGGCCAAAAGGAGAAAATACATTAATATAAAATATAAGATATTAAGTATTGGATAAATAAAATTGATTTTTAATGTTGATGTGAAAAAGTTATTTTTTTTTTTATGAAAATACAATAAGGTCCAGTTCAAATACTACTGCAAATACTACTGCCAAAGAAGTTGTGAAAATCAGGTCCAGTTCAAGAGCCTTGCAAGCAAAACGGGAGAGAGAAAGAGGAGTAAAAATAAAATTTAAAAAAATTTAAAACAAAATATTCCCTCTATATTGACAAAAATCGTTAGTAAAAATTCGTTATATAATAATCATAATTTACAAGGATCTTTAGTGTTATAATATTTGCAGATCGATCTCTAATTTTACTCTTAGGGGGCAGTTATGATAGGATGAGCATGTGAAATATTTTGAATTTTTAAATATAGTGGACCTCTCTGCATAAAATAAGCCCAACCACAAGGACTTCTTATTGCTAAACTTGAAGAGAAAACCAAAGAAGATAACGAAATTATTTTCTTAGGATTGCATGAGAGTGACTTTAAATACAATTGCAAGCAAAACTCCACTTATTATTGCTAAACTTGAAGAGAAAATCAAAGAAGATAACAAAATTATTTTCTTAGGATTGCATGAGAGAGACTTTAAGTACAATTTTTTATACGCTGTCTAGTTTTCCGGATCCGAAATGATGAAAGGATTGAAGAGATATTTCCCCAATATTTTCTCTCCCATCAACTTGGAACTCCGAAAAAAAGACCTTTATGACGTATAACAATATCAACAAAGTTGAAAAGAGTGGTTCACATGAAGTTCAGTAGTGTTGTCAATCTAAACATATCTCCCTCAAGCAAGTTCATCCATCTAGCACATATTGAAAAGTTGCATACTTCCAATTTTGAAATCCTCTCCGATCTTCAAAAGCTGTATACTGAAAACTAACAACACTTTAGGTGTGGTTTACTTAAGATTCCTTATGTTCCCTATGAATTTATTGCCAATTCAATATGGCGTAGTCATTACTGTCAAGGAGGGACTCGATTCAAATAACAAATACAAAGCCCTAATCCCAACTACTTGGGTCAAGTACATTGACTTCTCTCCTTCATTCAACTCATTGTAAAGCAACACACTCCAAGAATGCAATTAATTCAAGTTAACTTTTTACTACATATCTTATGTCATTTTTAATCTACTCCTTTCAGTTATGAATGCCTTCACAATTATGAACAAGGGACTTTCTAGGTGAACTATGAAAAATAATTTATTAGAGATAACGTGGATGTGACATTTACTAAGGATAAGATCGAATATCTATAACTGAAGCACTTGTAATAAAGAAGTAATTGATGATTAAGTTATTAAGAACAGCAAGTGGTTTAGATATCTTAAATAAATCATACAGAATAACGATGAAATACATAGTAATGTTATTAACAGAATCCAAACAAGATAAATAAAGTGGAGAAATCTATCTGGCATACTGTGTGATAAAAAAAATTTACTTAGACTTAAATTTTATAGAACAGTTGTAAGATCAGCAATATTATATAATGCTGAATGCTAACCTACAAAGCAGAAATACACAAATAAGATAAATATCACAGAAATGAAGATGCTAAAGTGAATAAGTGGAAATACGTGAAAGTACAAGATAACAAATGAGTATATTTGCAAGAAAGTTGGAATGGTCTTAATTGAGAATAAGCTTAGAGAGAGCTTAGATAGTTTGGATATATAAATTATAAGCCAATAGAAACTCTAGTAAGAAAAATTGAATTATTAGATCTTGCTCATTTAAAGAGTAAGAGAAAGTTTGAAAAAGAATAGCAAAAACTATAAGAAATAATTTTACATATTTTGAGGTAAATGAAGACGTGTTATTTGATAGAGTACAATTGAAATAAAAGATTTATTTAGTCAACTCCACATAGTGGGATAAAAGCTTGGACTGATGTTATTGTTATTACTGCTACTACTGCTGTTGTTGTTGTTGTTACTGCTGCTGCTATTGTTGCCATTGTTGTTGTTCTTGTTGTTGACAGGAATCTTCCTATTACATAAAACCCTAAAATCTCTCCTTAATTTCAATCAACTTGCCTTAGGGTTGGGCCTTCTTTTCTATAATACCTTGCCACATACATAGCCAAAAGCCTCTCTATGGCCTACACCTTTGGCACTTGCGCACACTCTGGTAAAGCTTAAAGAAAAGAATCATCATTGGTTGTCTCTAGTTGTCTGGTAGAATTTCGGAATTTCTACACAATAGGACTACAAGATCTACCTAGTGTTTATGCGGCAATTCTAAATATTTTATGAGCTCCTTTTTTTTCTTTGTAATCTCAATGAAAGGACATACTGATGTTAAAATTAAATCTGACGTAACCACAACAATATAGAAAAAGCTTCAGCATATCTTGAAGCTCTAACATAAGTAACCTCTGTACACTTGAAACATAAAAGCATATTTTAACATCAGTATAATGACATGTTGTACAACTAGCCATATTCCTTCGATAAAATTAACAATGAGATGGATTGTATTGTATTGATAAAGATTGCTCAGTTGAATACAGCTTCGATTGGTTTGAAATTTGATTTTGGATTATATGTAAATCCTCCTTAATTCTCATAGTATTTTAACAATTTGCAAATGTTTTCAATGAGTTTGTGCAACAACATGCAACTAATAAAATTCAGCAGAGCAGCTAGTTAATAAAATTTATTATAGATTTTATATTTGCTATTCTTAATAGCAGTTGAATGTAAATGGTTCAATTTTATTACTTTAAGGGACTGTTTGGTCCCAAGACCACTTTGGTCATGCCGAAGACCAAAATGAAACTTCATTAAAAAAATAACAATAATAATAAATAAATAAATTTTATCACATCCAATACAAACTCTAATATAAAAAAACTTTATATTACTTCCAATATGTTTTTGAGAACATGCATGTTTCTTCTTGAGCCATTCTTCAACCAATGAGTCTCCTTTCTGGTTGTTTTTCACAGAAAAGTGTGCTAGCACCTTTTCTCATCAATCATTTTCAACAAAAATATCAACTTTATTTCACATCTTTAATAAATAAAATATTTTAGTCTTGAGTATGACCAAAGTGATCTTAGGACCAAACAGTTAGTTAAGAAGTTTTTTTTAAGAAGCACGAGAAACAGAGCAAAAGTCAAGATAACACACCATTCCAGCTCTAGAAGAATGAAAGAATATATATGTGAAATGGTAATTCATTTATTTGAATCAATGTAGAGAGAAATGATACTTATCAATTTGTATAAGGAAAGGTGCTAGCACACTTTTCTGTGAAAAACAACCAGAAAGGAGACCCATTGGTTGAAGAATGGCTTAGGAAGAAACAAGCATGTTCTCAAAAACATATTGGAAGTATGAAGATTTCAATTAATGCAAAATAAAAAATTCACTTATGTATAATTTGCTCTTGTAGGACAGGACATTGAATAGATTTTTCATTTTCATATAAGTTACATCATGGGGTAGAACTACAAGCTGAAATGATGTTTACATGGTGGACCATTTAGTATTTCTGGCTATTATGGATAGGCTTACATGCATGTTCTAATAGATGTGTATTCCAACAATCTTGTATCATTTTTGATGAATTAATGTTAGTTTTTTTGAATGATAACTGGTCGTATTAAGTGATTCAAAAATATGTACTTTATGATAATGTAAGACCCTTTTATGTAGAATTTTAATAATGACAACTTATATTGTCATTACAATTATTTACAATAATTTATGCCTTATGTGTTAATGGCAAGATAATATTTATATAAAATATTAACAATTTTTTCAGCATTAAAATAGTAGCACAACCACTTAAAATATAATGTATTAAGACAGCTCCTCTGTTATTAATAATATTAAAAATCTTTTCATCATAAAAAAAATAACACATTGCATAATTAATATGTATTAATAATATTAACAACAATGCTAATGCAATATTGCATACTGCCTCCCTCCCTCACTCATGGGGTGGTCATAGGGTGAACAATAGGATGACAAAGTTGATAACAGGTAGCAAAACATTACCCAACATAGTTGACGACTCAAATTCTAGTTAAAATTAATACAAAATCTCAAATATTTAAAGGATTATTGATTTCATACAGCTCACTCTATTTACATTGAAAAATGAACAGTTAATCAAGATCCATTACAATTAGACTCAATTGTCAAGAGTACAAATTTTTATTTTCTCAATTTCAAGTTCCTGAGCCCTAACATACTAAATGAAATTTAACAAATCTAATCTAACTTGAAAGATTCTAATGTAACATTGATACGTTTAATTTAAAATCTTATCTAGTTTTGTAATTTTTGAATATGATATAAATGAGTTAGGAAAATCACTTTCTTTAAATTTGTAATCAAGATGCTATTTTAGTTGTTGAACTCAAAACATAACATTGAGTTTATCAACCTTCAATATGACCTTCAAAGTGCTCTCTCCAAGGTTTCTAGTTACAAATCATTTCTGTGGGTGAACATCCACATATGCAGAATCATACGTTCAAGAGAAAAATAATAAGAGAGAATTAAAAAGAATAGAAAGGTGTTAGAAGTTAAATTAGGAACTGGATGGAACAGACGACTAAGAAAATTAGGATGTAGAATACGCCAAAGCAATCAAACTATGCTAAGGTTCCTATATTGTGCATGCATCCCCTGAACTAGTAACAATAAATAAAATAATTACATTCATTGTGCAAATATGCTTCGTATTACAATTAAGATGTTATGTCAAAAACGTTAAGAAAATTTCAATAAATGATTAGCAAGTAAAAACTAACTTCATGCAGAACAAATCTGAGAATAAATTTGCCAAGTTTTAAAGGGTGCATAATGATACATTTTATCTTCAACAGATAAACAAAAGAATACCTCAAGTATTAATGCAAGTAACATGATACCTTATAATAGACATACAATAACGCATGGCGAGCATCTCTTCAGAGGCTAGAGTATCCACAGTGGAACCATCTTTGCTACAACCCCAAATCACAAAAGAACATTGGAATCTAAGAAATCTTGCCAGCTATGGCATTTTAAAATAATGTTATAAGAATACTGGGAACCTAAAGGACGAAATTCATCCAAAGTGTGGGGAATTATAAAATCCAAGTATTTTAGTTTTATCATGTTTTTGCTATTTTCTCAATATAATTATTTGCATGTTAAAGTTAAAATTTTCAAAGCAGATAAAGTGTCAATTATCTTTTCTTAGGAGAATATCATGAATTATCCTAATGTGTAGCTTTGATAATTGTAATTTATGACGAGCAATAAAATCTTTATAATAGAATTTTAATCTATAAAAAAATATGCCTTTAGGCTGGTCAAAACCAGCTATATGGCTATATTTTGACTCCACACTTGGCAAAGCTGGTGAGCCAAGTGTGAAGTGGGAGTGGTGAAGTGGCCTTAGCAAGAAAATTCCCAAATTTTCTCTCCATTTTCACCTCTGCTGGCTGCCGGTAGAGAGGAGAATGAGAGAAAGAGGGATGCTTCTCAACTGCACTTACAAATAATTGGAAAATTTAGGTGGCTGCTTCCATTTTTCTTTTCCAGCAACTTCTTCACTCCATCTTCATCTCCTCAAGTTGGTATTTAAAGAGGGAATTGAAGAAATAATGAGAAGAAATTTTCTTAGAAGAGGAGCTCTCCTTCTTTTATTCTGATTACATGGCTAATCCAAGATAGGGTCTAGTTCTTGCAAATAATATAAGTGCCAAACTTTACTAAATAATTTTAGAAATTTAAGCTATATGAGTATTTATATTTGCAACTATGAGTTAAATGGTATTTTGTCTAATATTGTTAAGAATTATTAATAAATGTAAAATTGCATGTTGGATATTTGTAATTCTATTAAAATGTTTGATTCAATAAAAGTTTCATGTTTATGTGGTCTTATAATTTTAGTTTATTATACAACTTTAGCATTCCTATAATCAATAATATTAATGATAAATGAGAATAACTTGGAGCTAATTATGATATATATTAAAAAATAAATAAAACGTTGTTGTTCTTGAATGAAATTTTAATAATGAGTTAAATATTTGTTCTTATTGATTTAATGATTAATTATTTGCATGTTTAGTTACTGGAAAGTTAATATGAGAACAATAGCTTTATTGTTTTCTTTGTGAACATACACGATTTATAATTTTCACTTAGAACTGTTTGTGCTAATTTAGGCTCCAATTATAATTTATAATGTTTTACTGTGGCTAGTATTGTTAACTCAAAAAGAGATAATATTAGAATGGAGTGAAAAGCTCAATTATTCAAGTTTGAGCATTAGTTGTGATTTCAAGTGTGGACAGCATACGGACCGCGACACTCAACTTGTTAACTAAACAAGAATGAAATTATACATGATTGTGAAGGATAACAATGGATATTAAATGAGGTTTCTTGTTGCGTTTACGTCCCTGCCTTGGCTCAAGCTAGGGGATGACGATCCCCAAAACTTACCGCTAAGGGCTATTTATAACTATTCTGCCGCTGAGGGTTAGGACTCGAAAGCTTCCAATGTGTAAAAAGGCAATTGAGGCGTAAACCAGAAACCAAGGCCCCTTTGGTATAAAAAGTGATTAATAATTAAAACGGGATTTAGCTTGTGATTTTAAGATTGCATTTATATGCATTATACTAGAACATTTCTGCTTAATTATTCAATTTACTCTTTATTAATATTATCTAAGATAAAAATGAGATTGCATGCTTGCTTGAAATATATTTTTTTGTTTTACTTAGCTTGTTAGTGCTAGTATCTACTCAGTCTGGGGTCAAATGGCTGATGCCTATTTTGACAGATACTTCTACACAAGAAGATCAAGGGAAGGGAAGACAGGGGCGAGTAGGAAGTGTTTTAGTTATAATTTTCTTTTATTATTTATGTCGTTAATCTATTGTACCTTTTGGAAGACTTATGAAATATTAACTTTTGATATCTCACATGTGTTGTATAAATCTGACTTGGACATTTATTACAAGTGTGGTTAGATTTTGTGGTTGATAATTACGCGATATTTATTATTGTTGATAATCTAGACTACTTGTTTATCTAGAGTTTTGTTTGTCAGTCTATTCCTAAATTAAAATTGTGTTATCATGCTAGTTTACTCTATCATGCTACTCGGTATCGAGCTCTGATAACTAGTTTACTTTATCAACGCTGTCGCGTTGGGCTCAGGTGTCGGGTTGGGGTCTTGACAAAGTTCCAAACGAACATGTAGGCCTCATTTGGTTCGAGCTTTTTTTTTAAGCTCGAGAAATAAAATATTTTATTTTTTTAAGTTTAATAGTCATGAAATATATTTTAATATTAGAAAATATGTAAAAGGTGAAATAAAGGTAATTCTAATATTCGTATTTATGATGTAAAATAAAGTATATTTTTAAAGTTAAAATTTGTATTGGGCTAAAAAACATGCCGAACCAAACGAGGCAGTAAAGCAGGATCATAGAAAATAAATCAAAAATAATACATAACAAGAGAAAAAGCTACATCCTCATGTAACAACTTAACAAGGAGAATGCTAGTGAGCATCAATTACATGTACAACAGATAAGAAATTTTGAACTCAACTCCAATATGAACATCAAAAGGTTGTTTGCAGAAAGAAAAAGGAAAAAGCACAAAAACTCTATAAATATACAGAGCATTAGAAGAATAAAACACATTCGCTAACCTTATTTCTCAGAGAAGTCCTCCACAGACCTGCACTGCAAAATCAAATAAATCCTCATGAATCTCAGCACAAAAGGAAAACAAAAATCTATATAAATCATAATTTCCTTGACAAATGAATTTTTCCTTATCAGAAAATAGATGAATCAGTATATAGAGGTAAGATACAACACAGTTCCCTTCTCCCTTAGTAAGAAAAGGGAGATGGCAATTTCTGAGGCCGCAATGATGTTTATAATGAGCCAAAACTGCTTAAGAACCTTCACCACGACCTCGTTCCTTAACATGTCCCGATCCGCCCCTTGCCTTTACCCTTCCAACACGAGCGTCAGCCTCGAAGCAGCAAATTACTAGAAAACAAGGGAAGCAAAGTTGTGGGAAAGAGCTGACGAATATCTAAAAATCCTACTATCCTAAACGTCACTTACATAGAGTGGAAGCTTGGAAAAAAAATGTAAGAAATGGTGCAATTAGCTTGTCATATGAAAGCGAAGCATGGATTTTTTTTAAATAGCATAATTAATTAATTATAAATTTACCATCATGACAAAAAACATTTAATTTGGAAACATACTCTTTTTTATTTTTTTATTTTTTAATTATATTTGATTAATTAATTATGCTTATTTTTAATTAATTTTCTCGACTGACGAATTTTTCCTTACCAGAAAATAGATGAATCAGTATACAGAGGTAAGATACAGCACAATCCCTTTCTCCCTTAGTAAGAAAGGGGAGATGGCAATTTCTGAAGCTTCAATGATGCCTGCATTGAGCCAAAATTGCTTAAGAACTTCCACCACCACCTCGTTCCTCAACATGTCCCGCTCCGCTCTTTGCCCTTACCCTTCCGACACGAGCGACAACCTCAAAGAAGCAATTACTGGAAAACTAGGGAAGCAAAGACGTCGGAGAGAGCCGGCAAATATCCAAAAATCCTACTACCCTAGACGTCACCTACATAGAGTGGAAGCTTGGAAAAAGAATGCAAGAAATAGCGCAGTCAGCTTCTCGTATGAAAACGAAGCAATGATTTTTTTAAAATAACATAATTAATTAATTAATTATAAATTTACCGTTATGACAAAAACATTTAATTAGGAAACATGCTGTTTTTTTTTATTTTTTATTTTTAAAATTATATTTAATTAATTAATTATGCATATTTTAAAAAAAATCATATGGATAATTATAGCAATACAGAGGAACAAGGAGAAAGGCAATGAGAGCATAAGTGCGAGCAAAATAACCTAAACTCAAAAATCACTCAAAAATTTAAGTTTACAACTTCAAATAATTAATTTAAAACATAAATTTAATGAACTAACTCAAAGCCGATTTCGAGTTTAATATGGTATGCTTAAAAATTAATTCCACTTAGCTTATAATTTATATTAAAATAATTAAATATCTATATATTAATTTTTAAAAGATACATAGCAAAGTTTGCTACTAGAGTGATCAATGCTTGGTGTTAGCATCATCAGACCCATGGATTAAACATTGGTAGAAGCACAATTTTTCAATTTTGTTACATTAACATTTGACAATAAAATCAAGTTGGCTTGAAATCGATGATTTCGAATTGAGTCGACTTGGAATTAAAAATGATTTTAATTTTGAGTCAATTTCAAGTTAATCTAAAATCGAAAACTTTGAGTTCGAGTTTGACTTAACTCACTCAAACTCGACTCAATATCAGCCCTAGTCACAAACTCACACGAGCTTGTTGTTTGATTTTAAGCACATAGCACATTGTTATATTTATATAATAGATACCTAAAATTTTAATATTACACGATACATATCCTAATTGTGTAAATATTACATGCCCTACATTCTAGATTAAATATCGTGAGAACTTTCATTAAAATAAAATATTTTATTAGAATGTACATATAATGCACTTGCACATAATACTTATAGTTTTAAGGTATATAGCATGTAATAAGTATAGATTTAGGGTGTGCAGCACGTAATATAAAAATCTAGATGGAAGAATGTTCTAAATAATATCTATATATTTAAGATGTATTGCGTAACATACCGTGATCCAAAATATAGAAAATTATACACTTTAATTTTAGGGAATTACGTGACTTGAATACTTCCTAAAAAAATCACCCATCCAAGTATTAGTCCAGCCCAAGCACAAACACATTTAACTATGAAGTTTTTCATTATTAGTTAAGACAAGTTTCCAAATATATAGTCTTCAATTTATTTATTTTCATAGAACATCACACCAAATGAAAAATATAAACAAGATAAGAGGGCTTATTTGCATGAAGGCCTCAGAACCATTTCCTTCCTAGCGACCATCATGTTGCTGAAAGAGTAGGATTCTCAATTCTTTTCTCAACTTGAAGATCATCAACAGGAACAGCCTCTTCATCTTCTTCGTCTTCACTTATCCAACCAAAGCAGGGTCTCCTGAATACTGCATGAGAGCTGCTGGGTTGGCTTGAATCTTATGCAAACCAATACAGCAGTTAAAATAACTTAGTCGTGGGTAATCAAATATCAACAATATTTCAAGAACAATAAGGGAGAATTGCATGTATTTCACAGGATTTTTGCTTTATTTACCCATCGAATCCCTAAACCTATATTTCAATAATGGAGATGTCTGAGTTTGTGTGCATGACGCCTTTTTCATTTTACCATTATGCGTTTGTTTTGCTAACATATCACATCATACGTAAATTTTAATATTATAATTTAATTATATTTCACATCATACGTAAATTTTAAAACAAAAAATAACTTTACTTCATATCCAACTTACATAACAAAATAACAACTAACTAATTTCACATCTCTTATATATCCTATCATAATAACCAACTTTATTTCACATCATACAGAACTCTTAATAACAAAATCTCCTCAAACAAATTTAACTTTAATCCTATTAAAGTAAACCTTTGCAAAAAAACACATTTACCTGAAATAATCACGAGACCCAACCTCCCAACATATCTCATCACATCAAATAATTTATATCCGGTCTTAATTAATGTCCGAAAAGCGAACTATTGTTCCTTCTGCGAGAAATAACCCATCCAATGTTTATACAAGGATAACACTCTGGTCAGAATTTTACTCAATCATATTCGTGCAATTTAACAGGAAGCAACTGGAACATAAGCTCATGAGCAGATTGCTGAAATTCAGCATTTGAGGACTTAAATATGTACGTAAGCAAAACATTTCATGATATCTAACTCAACCGAACTTTAAATACAATAATCAAAAAATAAAAACCACGTATCAGCTTGATTGTTTGCTTGCTCACCAAAGCCGGTGCTTGGAGTACAAGCTCTGGGAGGTGTTCCATCTGTCTTCTCTTCTTCCTGTTTAAAAATTGAAAAATTTGTAATCAAAATTGAAAAATTTGTAAACAAAATTGAAAAATAAAGCAACAAAGAAAACGGTGCCGAACACTCTGGGATGTCACTGTATCTTACAATTCAAAGCAAGGATAATAAATTTTCTACAATTATCATAAATTCCATTTGATTAAGATCAAGGTTGTTCGTTCACCCAAGTTAACTTTAATTAGGGTTAAAATTAACATTATGGCCCTGTTTGTTTGACAGTTGAAAAGATGTGATATAAAGTTAATTTTTAATATTAAATTTATGTGTGATGTGATATGCCTGTTTAAAATTAAACTGATTTAATTTTAAACAGGCATATCACATCACACATAAAATTTAATATTAAAAATTAACTTTATTTCACATCCTATGCACATTACTAAAATAATAACTAACTTATATCACATCTCTCACATATCCCAACATAATAACTAACTTTATATCACATCCCTCACATATCCTAACATAACAACTAGCTTTATTTCCATCATTCACAAATTTTAATAAAAAAATATCTTTATCTAAATTTAATTTTAACCTTGTTAAATTAAACCTTATAAACAAACAGGCGTATAAGTTACAAGAGTAATTCCATTCAGACCCTTAAGATAGACCCCTAATTTCATGTATGTCCAGAAAAATGAAAATATAGCATCTAGATCCCTTCATCCAATTTTTTTCTTTTTCGCGTAGATCCTTTTTGACAGATTTCATTAAATTTGATTGTTAAGCTGTTATTTTAAAGAAATTAAAAATATAATTTAAATATTAAAAATGACTATTATAGATTAGCGTATAGAGAAAAATAAAAATTGATTTAGAATATATTTTTAATTTTTTAAAATGACAACAAAATCTGTTAAAAAAGGCTCACATGAAAAATATTCTGGGTAGAAGGACCCCGATGGCAAGTTTTCGTTTATGTGAACCTAAGTGCAATCTACGTTCTCCTAAGGGACCCGAATGAAATTATCATAGGATATATCATACACAAATTATAATATTAAACTAACAGTATTTCAAATACTACAGAAACACCAACATTAAAACTTTTTTCCAATCCAACACAAAATTCAAAATAAAAAATATATATTTCACATTTATTTTTTATATAAGTATATTTCACATCTTAATATATCTCAAATTAAAATTAATTTTATTTCAAGTATTCAACAATCTCAAACAAAAAAATTCACATCAAAGGTTCTCTAACCTTACACCAATTAAAAATAACTCCACAAACAAACACACCCATTAAAAATATTAAAAGTTTTTATAATATCTCGTGATCCAAATCTAGTATTATTGTCTGCTTGACTTTAGGGAACTGCGTGATTTAAATCTTCCTAAAAAGTCATACATCCTAATACTACTTCAGTGCATGCATGTTTAACTATAAAATTTTTCATTATTAGTCTTATAGTTTCGCCCAAAAAGACTTCCTTACTATTTGAAATCACATTATTTACTTATACAATTTAGGAACTCTCATCCCTTTTCTGATGTGATGCAATTCATTTCTGTGACCAGAGACATCACTCATCATCTGGCCTAGAAGCTTGCCAAGACCCACATTTTGCTCTAATAATTCCCTTCTCTTGAGACATCATCTGACGATCACTCACCGCCACCCTTGCCCATGGGTCATCACATGTCCACCGGCTTCTGCTTGGTTCGTTCTCGAACCACATCATATTGTGGGTAGTCAACTCTAATACCACATTATAATATAATATGATCCAAATGCATATGCATTGTCTATTTTGGCTTTAAGAAACTACGTGACATGAGTACCTCCTAGAAAGTCATTCATCCCAATACTGCTTCAGCTCAAATATGCTTGATTATAAAGTTTTTCATCATTAACTTCACAATTTTATCCTAAAAGACGCATCTACTATTTGAAATCATATTACTTACTAAGACAGCTCAAGAACTCTCCTCACTTTCTGATGTTATACAATTCATTCCTATGCCCCTCTCACCACTAATTGTCTGGCTTAAAAATCTATAAGGAATTGTATTTTGCTCTAATGATTTCCTTCTTTTTGAACATCACTCATGATCACTTCCTATCTTCATCAGTGATAGGTCGTCACAGTCCTGCACAATATTTAAAGGGTACACGTAATATGTTTTACTCGGAACAATTGAGCTTCTCCTTAAAGATACTGTCCTACGCTTATGCAATTCATGAATGCTTTGAGCTCTTTTAGCATTCTATTAAGACAGTAATCAAGTTCTTGATAGATTGGTAGGCCTAACGATGAATTCTTATGCATGCCAAGAATACCAAATGAGACCCTTTCATAGCGACCTGCATTCATTATCTATATTTCAAAATGACTCAAAAATTATTATTTCATATCATCTATTTTCAATTTTTGTGTTCCAGTTTTCTTGGTTAAAATGATGTTTGTTTTTTAACAATATTTGAAAATGCTATTGGAACAATAGATGGCACTCATATTTGTGCCCATGTACGTAAGGATGTACATGAGCAATCTAAAAATCAAAATGTCACATTGTCATAAAATATCATGGTAGTTGTTGGTTTCAATAGAATGTTTCATTTTATCAATCCCAGCTAGAGAGGTTTAGCAGCAGACATGACCGTTTTACACGATGCCATTTCTGATGAGAGTTTTACTATTCCACATGGTAAATGATAGGCTTATATGAAATGTTGAAAAGAAACATTATTAATTAGTTGAGATGGTTACGCAATTAGATTTAATTTTGTTACAGGAAAATTCTATCTAGCAAATTTTGGTTACGCGAAACATCAAAATTCACTACACCGCATAAAAGATATTGATATCATATTGGGCTTTTTAGGAATCCTCAAGCTAGATGATACACTTGCCCTGAAGAACTATATAACCACAAGCATGCATCATTGAGAAATGTGGTTAAGAGAACATTTGGAATTTTGAAGTTGCATTTTAAGATACTGAGAAAAAAGCTTCCAAATCCCTTTTCAATTCAGGTGGAAATTGTTATTGCTGTTGTGTTTTACACAATAATGACAGTGGTACTAGGAAATGATGATATCAACAAGTGTATAGAAGGACAAAACAATGAATCTAACTTGAATGATAACATAGAATTACAGCAAATGCCAACGAAATGCAATCGGCTAGCACTTTTTGACTGGGGATTCAACTTTGGGAAGGAAATTAGATCCCAAATAACCAATGAGTTGTGGTTAGAATATTCAGGTAATCTGGCTCCAGCTCACAAGTAGAACATTCATTTTCCATTACACATAATTTCAAACTTCTGGGTTTTAAACATAATGCATACACTGGTGATTCTTTTTGCATGGACTCCAACAAAATGACGAAGCACCAACCATCCTTTTTGAAGTTGATCATTACAATTATAATTCTATAGTTTTATGTATTTTGCTAAACAAGCAATAATTCATATTTCGGAAGTTGGGTGTTCCTGTGTCTAGGCAAAATGAAAATGAACCCCGTTTGTGTTTTAAAACTATTTTAGCTTTCTATCTCTAATATATGTTTCAGCTTCCAGTAATAGTTATATTTTTAAAGCTTTGTATGTAAATATTTGGAAATGCTTGAACATCAAGGTAGAGGTATTGTGTATTAATCTTCTGTGCCTATTTTTGAAGTAGCAACATAGTTATGTTTGAAATAATGATGAATGAATACAGGAAGCCACTCTACTTGGTTCTGAAGGGAAGAAAGAGAGGTTTAGCTTACCAATTGGCCAGAATGGTGGTTAAGTATGCTAGAGCTCTTAAGTTTAAATTTAAATCAGTTGACTATAATGGTGGATCAGTATCCTAGGTTGTTACCACCAGATTGTAGCTCAAAAATTGTCTCTCACCATAGCAAAATCTAAGAAAAAGATTCAAAAAGTATGGACTTGTGCCTGCAATGGGAATGGAAGATAATTCAAAACCATCTCATTCAAACAAAGTTGGTGCTAAAGTTAGCATGACGTTGTTAGCCGGTTTTTTAACAAGAGTCTGCCACAAGAAACATTTAGAGCAAAAAGAGAAAAACTAGTTACGTACTTCAAGTTGTGACCAATATTTGTTCTTCACATACACTTATAACATTGCTGGCGTGCTTTTTGTACTGTTACGTAAGAAAAATATATTAAGTAGTTGAAATAAATTTTTATGTATTATTGAGCAAGATTTAAATCAAGATATATAGACATTATTAGCATTAGACATCAAACTTAGATTCACAATAAATTTAATAAGATGAATTGCCTTCAACAAAAGTTTTATCTAATCTTATTACTATGACTTTAGTTTTATTTATCATAGCAAATGATTTGTATTTATAATTTTTTAAGTTACAAGAATAAAATAAGAGCAAATAGAAGAAATCAAATAAATTTTTGAGATTAAAATTTGGCAATATTTTATATGCAAATATTGATTAAAATTTAATTACATTATATCTATCAAAAAATTAATTATAATTTAAATACAGCATAAATGTATTTAAATGTACATAAATATTTCTATAATTTATATTAGAAGGTCATACGAACATCTTCCAAACAATATCAAACTTCTCATACTACTAATACTCGTACCAAACGACACAAGGCTAAGTCTAAGCTTTTACTAAACAAGTAAAATCCTAATTAGACAAGTTTTCAAATTCAGCCTTCAACCAAACAAAACAAAAGTGACCAAGGATTGAAGATCAAGTGAGAAAATCTACCTCTCTTAGTTTTAATCAACATATCATTGTATTTTTTTAAATTTTAGAGTAGACTGTTTGTGAGGTTTTTTAATCAACATATCACCAGTGAGGCACCCAATCAGCGCCCGCCGCATGTGTGCATGACCCCGCGCACAGCGCCACGTGCGAAAAAGCGAGAAAACGTCGTTTTGTGTCATTTTCTCGCCATTCCGCTTCATTTTTCATATCTTTATAAAATTCTTTTTGTAGAATACGTTTGTTTGATGTGCATTCATATACAAATTTCACCAAAGTGAATACAAAGTGAAATAAAGTCAATAAAAGTGAAAAATATATTACAGATACATATGAGCTCGTTCACGAACATATTAATGAACTTATTTGCAAACCACGTGAACCAGGCTCAAACATGCCTTTATGTTCATAAAAAAAGCTTGAACAAGCTCGAGCATAATTTTAGTAAATGAACATAAACTTGAACAGACCACTAATAGGTTCAGCTCAGTTCATTTACATCCCCAACCCATTGGAACCTGTATTAATTAAGGGGAAAAAGATTGTTGGGGTTATTCTCTTCGCTAATTGAATTCTCTACTTGCTCACAACAACCATCATCTTCTTCTACCAGTCTAAAGTGATAAAAGCATCAAGTCGAGATCTTATAGTAAGAAGAGAGATGTGCTGCCAAAAGGATAAGGATAAGAATGAGCTAGCTGAAAAGAATTGGATGGAAAATCATAAAGAGAAGTACATGGCAAATGTTAGGAGAACAACTACCTTACAATGCGCCTTAACCAACAAAGAGGTCAATAAATTAGGCCTCCAAACTAGCGCTAAAAAAATGAGAGAAGTTAATAGAATTACATGAGATCAATAAATTAGATCTACCAATTGAAGAAAAGCATGCACGGCTTGAAAAAGGTCCATGATAATGATACAAGAAGTTTGTGCTTTCATGGCAAAAACAAGTACTGGAGAACCACCTCGAACCATTGCAAGTGCATGTTGTGCTTGACATGGATGACATGTTTTATTATTAGCGATGTCAAAAAGATCAGGAGGTTGAAAGTGGAGCTAAATAAGGTCCTCAATGTAAAGGACTTGTGTTTGGACATGGTAATACTTGGCATGCAAATCAAGAGGGATCACAAAGCGAAAATGTTATGGTTGTCACAAGAAAGCTATGTTGAGAAGGTATTGGATCGGTTCAACATGAGCAATGTAAAGCGGATGACAAACGCTTAGTGCACATCTTCAATTGTTAGACAAGCAATGCCCAAATGCTAAAGTTCGAAAAAAAAAAAGATGTCAAAGATTTCATGCTCAACTGCACTTAGAAGTTTGATGCATGCAATGGTCTACACAAGGTTAGACATTACATATGTAGTGGGAGTGCTAAGCCAATTCCTCTCTAATCCAAGCAAACATGTAAGGCAATGAAGTGGATCCTTCGATATTTATGAGGCACAAGTCAAATAGTGTTATGTTTCAAGAAGAAAGATCCAAAGTTCGTTGCGTATGTAAATGCTAACCTCATTAGAGATTTGGACTCTTGGAAACCAACCTTGGGCTACTCATTAATTTTGTTGGAGGAGCGATCGCATGGCAATCTAAGCTGCAAAAGCATGGTCCTACCAACAATAGAAACGAAGCGCATTGTTGCAACCAAAGGTTGCAATTTGGTTGCAAGGAGCCACTATGGATGAAAGAAAATCACTCAAATAGTTTGTTCACAGATAAGATGTGTATTTTTTGTTCTATGACAGTCAAAGTGTCATCTACCTAGCTAAAAACCCCAACTTTCACTTAAAGGTGTGATACCCATGACCAAAGAGGGCGATGAGTGATCGTCTAGATGATATCCATATAATTGAGTTAGAATCACACGGACAAAAAGCGGCTTCTGGTAGACTTCTAGGTGAAGAGGCATAAAAGTGAATCGTTCTATATCAAAAAGAGATGAGAGTTCAAGTTACATAAGTAAATGACGTGATCTTAAACAATAGTAGCACCTGTAGGACAAACTTCACAGTTACGTATACTTAAGCTAAAATGTACTAGGATAGGTGATCACATGGAAAGTAATAAAGTCACATATTACCCTAAAGCTAAAGTGAATAATACCTCTACATTTGAATTTAAAGATGCTATAAAAGGAAAATGAAGAGTGTCATCACAGGATGAGGGGGATTGTAGAGACAAAGACTCTACTATTAAAGAAGGTGCACATAGACAAGACAACTTTGGATATGCTCACTGAGTCATCAATCAGATCCAAATCAAAAACTTCAGGGAAGCAATAGGGCTTCGGCCTCTCACATAAGTCAGTAGGGGAAGATTATTGTAGAACACCTCCATATGAGACATGGAAGGAGTTCGATAAGGAGTCAAACGAGAAGCTTGCCATGTTTTAGGTGTGAAAGCTTGTTGAAGTGCAATATTTTTCGTCAACATCTAGGGATTTGGAAACCACGATGAGAAATTCGTGATTTTGATTTTTGCACAAGAAGGAAACCCCAATGAAGAGAAACTTTGACATTACTAAACCAAGCTTATCCTCGAGAACAAATCTTTGCTTCAAAAAATGAAATGCTTCTATACAGAGAATAAAAAAACGATTATGCATGGGTGGCCATGTCAGCGCCCTCTGCCAAAAAAGTTGCCAAGTGGGAAAGCAACATGAGGAAATTCTTGGTATCTTGTGAAGAAGTCAACTATGCAATCTCGTCACCATAAAAGGGTCACTTGGAGCTCTTACACAAGGTGCTATTGGTGTTGTTGTTGCTGCTAATTATTACCTCTAAGAGAGAATGACATCGCTACTAAAGGAGTAAGGTTATTGTGAAAGACTCATAGCGAGAACACTCAAAGAGATTCATGTTGGCGAGGTGAAGCAATGCGGAAGACTACTCTCAATTTAGAAACATTTTCTGTTTTCATGTAGCTAAATGAAGAAGAATAACAAGGAAGTCAATCACCTAGAGCTTTCCGAGATTTAGGTGAGGAAACCAAATGACACATATACTCAGGTAGTTGTTTGGCTTAATAAAAAAAAAACCCAATACTATATTTAAAACCCATGGTAGCCTATTTTACATCCTAAAACCAACATCTTTTCAAACATTAAAAAATGCATCCTCCATATTTGAATTCAAATTGGAACGGAAAGAAATGCTTGCATAATATTTCCAAAGCCAGAATGGTTAGCAAAAATCAAGCTCTTACAGGGTTAGGGACTTGAAAAATATTTTTCCTTAGTTTCTCTATTGTGTCGTCCGGTAGTCTAATCTGTGAAGTAAATACAAAGTAAAACCTAGCCCAGAAGGAATCATAAGATGGGAACCGAACCAAATAGAAAATAGCAAAAGAAAACTAACCTTTTCAGCCCTCTGAACTTCCTCCTCTTCTCTATTCCCCTCATTTTCTTGTCCCTCCACTATGGTTTCTATGACGAGCTTATAGTTTGCCTCTTCCACGAAGCACCATGCGGCATCATCGTCATAAATCTGGTTCCTCCAAGATGTTCAACAATGAAGTTTGAATGTCAAATAATCAAAGGAATGCCGAATGCACAAAATGTCTTAACATTCTGATACACCTTCAGTAGATTCCTCACAGTTCTGCGAATCATTGGCTTGGAAAAACCAAGAGGCGTCAAAGCAGCTACGGCGGCGTCCATGCGAGAAGCCGCCTGAGCACCGGCAACCATTAGAGAAAGAAAAGAAACATGAGCGATGCCGACAAATGTACCTTCTTCTTCTTCCCCCTTCTGGAAGGCATGGCGATTCTCCCGCCGAAGTTCGCCGGGATGGAGCGGCAACGAGGGCTAGGGCTTTTTTTTTTTGGCAAAAATCTCGAATTTGTTTAGAAGGAACAGAAAACTCAAAGAATCAAAGATAAGCAAAAGCAGAGGAATGTTTGAAATTCTCATATGACACGACACAAATTTAGAGCACTGTTTCTTGACAGAATAATTACCTGACACAATTTAATTTTATTTATATTTTATTTATTTATTTTTAATTAATTATACTATGCACGCTTAAAATATTACAAAATCTTACGTATACACATTTGAGTTAAAATTTAATCAAAATCTATTTGAAAAAAAATATTCTGTTAGTAAATCATTAAAATTATATTTTTACTTTTAATGGTATATATTTTTCTTTTCATCAATACTACACTAAAGCGCTGATTTGTCCTAAAATCAATTCACGTTGCGGATGTCTCCTTCCTTTGCCGTCACCTAAACATTAAAGTTTTAGTATTTTCACTCAAAATATATTTAAATATCCTTAAAATAATATGATGAACGGCTCAAATTTTTTATAATCTAACTATAGTTAGGTTATTGAAAAATTATGATTACTCATTATAATAAAATAAGTTAAAATGTGTGTACGTAAGATTTTATAATATTTTGAGTGTGCATAGCGTAATTAACTAAGAATGATAGATAAGGTATAAATAAAACTAAATTGTGTAGCCTATATGTAATTATCCCTTTTTTGTAAAATTTAAATTTAATAAGATTAAAATTAAATTTAAATAAAAATATTTTTATTAAAAATTATGAATGATGTAAAATGAAGTTAGTTATTATGTTAGGACATGTGGGGATGTGATATAAAATTAATTATTATGTTGGAATATGTGAAAAATATGATATAAATTAGTTATTATTTTAATAATGTATATAGGACGTGAAATAAAATTAATTTTAAATATTAAATTTTATGTATGATGTGATATATCTGTTTAAAATAAAACTACGTTAATTTTGAACTGTCAAACAAATAGGGGTTAGGGTTTGATTGATCGCTCCAAGCAGTTCCAAGTAGGACGAAGCCGATTTAATTAAATTAATTAGCCGAATGATTCTGATTTATCTCATAAATCTAAATCCGGTTTACAAGCATGAAACGGCTTCGTGGCCGCTTCGAGGTCACGAAGCCGAAACCACCGAAAACATGATTTCAAACTCGCGATCACTTCTTCTTTTTCTCGGATTTTCAGAAAATCGTATCCGGAGATAAATTTGGTTTCAGACTCTTAATGTTAATTAGCTCGAATTTAATTTCAAACTACATGCTTGTAATCATGAATTGACATCAAAACAAGTTGGGTCTATACATTCACTTTAATTAGTTAGTTTGATGACTAAACAAAAAATAAATATTATGTTAAGTTTTAAATTTTAAAAAATCAAACTAACAAAATTAAATTATAAATCAAACCAAACCAATCAAATAAATATCTATTTAGTTTTGTTTGTGTCACACCCTCGTTTTTATAGACTATTTATCCACAATAATAAGGGATGATTAAAAGTCAAATCACATAATAGATTACAAAAATATATATTTTATTAATTTAAAAACAGAATTACAAAAGTTCAGGCATAATGGAAGTTACCGAGGAGAGCCTTAAACTAGAATACAAAAATATAAAGCAATTGAACTAGAGCAAAAGAAAAAATATCAACGGGTAATATGAACTATAGGGAAATATCATCTTTGAGGATTTGCAGTCTATAATAAGCTAAGTGGAGATTCATAACTAAAAATACCAGCAGTTCAATATATCAAAATACCATATAATATCATCTTATCATTTTGTAATATTGTCATATATCATGCTTTGCATATAGAATAATATGTAATAGATTTTATATCAATGAATGATCAAAATCAGCAGATATACATCATCAGTGTAATTACAGAAACAATAGATACATCGCTAGTGTGATAATATATTCAACAGATACATCACTAGTATGACATCAGAATAACAGAATATAGGTATATTCCTCACATGATGCTATACATTCAAAAAGTAATTTGACAACCACTAAGATCCCAGCACATTATATCATCACATATCTCAAAATACATAAATTCAATATAACCCATTATAATATTTGAACATAAAGCTCAACAGAATATTGACATCAAGTCATGTACAGTATGCAAAGTATAGCTGACATAATATAATTGATATTATCTTATATATCAGTTAATTTAATTTAATAGCCTCGATGTCTTAAGATTAATAAAAATCGTTTACCTAGATCAGATGCAAAATAACAATTTGTTGATGGATATTAAGTCTCCTGATTCAATTAAGATTATCTTTGTTGAGTTCAAAATAAAATGATCACTATTAGATTTAATAGATTAGCTTGAATTAAATATGCTAACTCAGGTTACGCAGGTGCAATCGAGTCAAGTAGTTTAGTTTGGGTCAAGTGGATAACTAAAGTAAAATAGATTAATTCTATTCAAACAAGACATGTCAAATAGGTCAAAATAGGTCAAACACATTTATTCAAGTCAAATAGGTCAAATAGGTCAACTTAGATCAAATATGTCAACTAGGGTCGAATGGGTCAAATAGATCAGATAGGTCAAGTCGAGTAAAATGGGTTAGTCAGGTCAACACTATTTAAATGGGTTGATATATATGGATTAAGTTGGTTGACATAAGTTAAACAAGTTGACATGGGTTGAACAATTAATATAGGTTAGACAAGTTAATTACAGATTAAATGACTTAACTCTTGTTAAGTTAATCAAATTGAGTTAATAAAAAAAATTACCGAATATAATTTAAACTCAGTGGGGGCAGGATACCTACCTCTTCTAACATAGTTTCGTCGCTAGAAGAAGAAGAGGAGAGATCGTGGTAAGATAGGCTAGGATATTTATAAGTGGGTAAAGGATATGGGAGGAGAGCTAAAGATTATGATTTCTTCTAAAAAATTTAAGACTTATTTATAGAAAAAAAATGAATTTAATAAAGTGTGATTAGTTAATAATTGAGGAGGTGATAGGTGGACTTCATTAAATGAGAAGCTTCAGAGAGCTTCATTTATTTGAATATTTTATTAAAATAGAAATTTCGGAGAATTAATTTTTATGCTATAATTATTTTGAAGCCTCTAAATTATAAATGTATTTATATTAAATTTTAAAAAATATATAATTAAATATTAACAGTTATTTCTCAAACAAGTTATTACAGTTTAATTTAGTTAAAAATATTTTTTATTTAATTTTTTATCTTAAATTATTTAAATTTTCTCATAATAATATTAAATATTATTATAGGATAATAGTCTTAATTTATGAATAATTTAGTTAAAAAAAAATTTTCTTTGACTCTCAATAATAGTCTACAAAAATTATTTTAACATATGAAATAACTCAATTACATTGCCAAAATAAGCTAAAAAAAAAATAGGCAGCAACAATTTAAAAGCAACAATATTATAACTTTACAGTATAATCAAAATTACATAATAAATTATTTTTGTTTGTGTAGTTATTTAATAATTGGTTAATTCGATCAGTTTGGTTTCCAAGTATATGAAACCGAACAAAAATCAATTAATCGAAATACTCAAAACATCAAATCATCGCCAAAATATTAGATTTTAAATTAAATCGCTAAATTTAAATAGTTCGGCCCAATTTTTTTATTTAAAATATTATTTGCACACCCCTAAAACAAGCCTGATAAAATTAGCCCACCTTCCAAAATTTCTTCTCAAAACTTGCTACCATTGAGGCAATCAAATTCATGTATTTTAAATATTATCTTGTCTAATTTTTTGATTTTCTTAATCTAGAACACATGAAAAAATATTTAAAAAAAAGGTCAAATTAATATTTTATAACTAATCTTTATCCAAATCCAACATAGGTTACACTACTACAATAAGTTTTGTGATCATATAAATGCATTTGGTGCATGCTAAATATAATGGAAAAAACAAACTTCTTTAATAATGATCAATATTAAAAAAAAATGAACATTAATATTTGATTATTATGATTTGGATCAATATATGTAGGCGTTCTAATCTAGTATTTCAAAGCAATAATTAAGGCCCTAGTTATTTGACAGTTAAAAATTAATCTTATTTAATTTTAAACAGTCATATCACATCACACATAAAATTTAATATTAAAAATTAAATTTATTTCACATCCTACACACATTACTAAAATAATAACTAATTTATTTCACATCTCTCACATATTCTAATATAATAACTAACTTTATATCACATCCCTCACATATTCTAATATAATAAATAAATTTTTTTCACATCATGCACAATTTTTATTAAAATTTTTTTTTTATCCAAATTTAATTTTAATCTTGTTAAATTAAACCTTACAAACAAACAGGACGTAAGAGATTAATATTCTATTTTTCACACTATCCACTTACAATTTATTAAAAAAATAAATAGATTCCAATTATATTGGGAGCAATAATCCTACTTTGATAGTTCAAAGCTAACAAATTCCATATCTATAAATATGACAATTAATATAGCATTATGAATATTAGTGTGCTAGATATAATATTTTCATTTTCATTTTTATCAAAATGCCCTTTATCTTTAGCAAAATTCTAACATGTTGCAGCCGAAATGCTGCTTTTTCTTCGCCTACAAATTTTGACATTAGAAAACACCACAAACTCGATGAACATGCAGTACTCGAGAGAGTGGACCTCATTGTCGGTGTATAATATGGCTCGACTTTGAGATAATGCAGCTCGATTGTGAAAAGGAATTCTGTCAGGGATGAAGTTGTTATTGACGTGTAATCAAAGTCAAATCTCAAAAAAAGTATATTTCAAAATTTTAAATATTACCAACAATATGCAATTTTTTTCATAAAATTTGAACGATATATTAGTGGCATATATTTTGAAAGAGAGTATAATCTATAATTTTAAGTTTTTGGTAAAACTTATCAATTTTGATAGTTTTAGTAGTTCAGTTTAAGAGGCCACTCATTTTAAAAGGTATTTTATTATGACAACTCGTGTTAGAAAAGGGAAGCGAGCGATTGTAGAACGATATCTTAGGAGAGAGAATCGCTGGAGTAAAAATTAACTTTTAGCAGGCTTTAATTTAAGTCCTACTATAGATTGCAATATGTAAAAGCATATTTTGAGAAAAAATTATGTAATTAATAATGAAAATTATGTAATTAATACGTCTATAATTAGATCACGTGATATTATATTTATTTATGTTATTGAAACTCTCAGTTATTTTTATAGGAAACTCTCAAGTTTTTAAAAGAAAATTTATTGAAATTAATTAGAATTTTTGTTAAAAATTCAAAAGCCATGCAAACATGTATGTAGAAATAATAAGAATTAAAATTATTAAAATAATTAAAACTACAAAAATAAATATTTTCAATTATTTGTGAATGAAATTGAAAACAAAATATGAGTAATTGAGTATTAAAGACACTATTAAATCTAACACGGCGTGGGCCCCATCTAACAGGGAGAGTTTTGCTCGAAGATTTGCTCGATCTGCTGATCAATATTTAGTTCAAATCAAATGCGAGCCATAATCAAATCAGATCGATTTAGTACATTTTTTATCTATAAAAAATATATTTAATTATTTATTTATAATTATATATATTAATTTTATTTAAAGTACTTATTATGTGATTTTTTAAATATGACTAATTTAATTTTAAATTATAATAAAAATTATTTTAAAAATTTAATTTTTAAAAAAACTGAATGATTAAAATTTGAACTTTCAGTCAATCGTTCTCACCCGTCCCATCTCTCACATGCATTCTTATTTGAATCTGCTCCACGTGTTGCGCGGACACGTGTCGGCCAATCGTGCGGCGTCCCATTTGCGCATGAGACATGTTCCCCAATCTTGGTCATCCGCACCTCAAATCATACCCGCACCTGCACCCAAATCCGCACCGGCAAGGGACTCACCGTTGCACCCAAATCTGCACGCAGAGTAGCGCCGCCAACGATTTTTCCGGTAATACTTCATTTTGCAGATAATTAATTTAAAAATGTAAATTATATTATGAATTATTATTTTAAGTATAAGTCAATCCGAAATTATATTTTAATTCATATTTTTAGATATTTTTATATTAAATTTTTATAAACTATTTAACATTACTTTAAAAGCATTATATAAAAATTCTAAATAAATAACTTGTCAGCATTTAACAAATATTTAATTAATTTATTTACAATTTGAGTTTGAAATTTTTTCAATTTAATGAACTTACCCCGCCTATGACCAATACTTAATTAATTTATTTGCAAAATTTATATTTTTTTGAGCTTAAATTTTTATTTTCCCAATTTTTCCTTTAAAAGCATTATATAAAATTAAATCAGATTAATTTTGAACTTTCAAATAAACAAGTGCTAAGTATTAAATAAAAAAAATTCAAAAAATATATCAAAATATAATTATGAATAAAGTTATAAAAAATTATTAATTATTTATTTTTATATTAAATAAATATATATGTGATATGCCTAGGATATAAATATATATTTAAATTAAAAAATTGATAATTTAAATTTAATTGAACTCTTAAAATGAATATATTTTAATAAACTTGGATATAATTTAACTTAAAATCAAAAATAAATTTATATATATGTTACATAAAACTAATATATTCACTTATTAGCACTCAAATTATAAATATTATTTTAGAAATATTCTAAATATATTAATATTATCAGCTTCATTCTATAGTTTTCATCTGTCACTTACTGGCTGATCTAATATAATTATGATTAAATTAGTCGTCAACTATATTTTGCACATAAATATTTAGAAATAAGTGATAGATATTGAATATTATTCAATAATATAAAAACAATTAGTAATATCTCTCCAATAACTTAATACATAATATTAATATATGATATAACTATATTTAGCATATATATAAAAAATCACAATTACAGTTGAAAAAATATTTCAGATGTCTTATAAGCAGATACGATAATTTTATATATTATCTACGTAAAATTTTCAGTAAAAAATACTATGTAGCTTAATAATTTATTAATAAATAAATTAATCACGAATTAGAATTTTAATTTTCTAGATTATACAGTTGATTAAAATTTAATTTATTAAATAGTGTAACGAATTAAAAATCTAATTCATGAACTATTTTTTTTTTTTTAAAAAAATGGTTGATTTCCACTAGTTGCCAGCCCTAACACGGAGTTCATAGATTTGGAGAAAATTCAACCCTGCCGGCCTAGCACTAATGTGCGCATAAACAAATTTCAGAATCCTTATCCTTAGAAAATTGCATATCAGTTCCATGATTTAACTTATATTTTGTTCAAGTTCTATTTAAATTTCATATAAGTCCAAAATGAGTTACCGATGAAGTTGGCATTAACGTTCCGAAAGAACCCTCGATACTACAAGTTATCCTCGATAAAGTTCACTCGAGAAGCCTACCACAACGATGGTTCACCAAGAGTTTATCAGATGGAATTCAATTAGTTCCTTGCGAATATTTCTTGGGGATCAATATCAAGTGTTTGAGAAGGTTCTCATGGTAGAGTGTGACAACTAGCAATCAAAAATATTTACTTATTTTACATTCCAGATCAAAATATTTGAATCGAGTATTTTGATATAGGATGTGAAATAAAGAAAAATATTTTTATTAAAAATTATTGAGTATGTGAAGTAAAATAATATCTTTTTATATTAATTTAATGTAAAATGTTTTTAAAAATTAATTAATTATTATAATTATTTTTTAAATTGTTATCATTTTGGTCCTCTTGTCAAACATTTGGAGAAAGAATTCTACACTTTTATTTTTCTTATTCTCTATTATTATAGATAACTGTAATAATACATTCGATGCCCTTATTATTGTAGATAATAAAGTAAAAAAACTATTTTTTTAAAAAAATAAAATATTTATATAATTTTTAATATATCAACTAATTTTATTTAATATTCTTACAATTAGCTAACTTTATTTCTCATTATATATATATTAAAAAGAATTTATATTTTTTTATAACAAAAATTGAAAAATAGTCATTTCCAACTTGGGCATGAACCAAACAGAAATGCATAAGTTTTTGCGGACTTCAACTAAATTTCCTTCATCCAAAATAATTGAAAATTCAAACCTCTACTAACCCAAAAAAAAAAAAAAAAAAAAAAAAATTCAAATCTCTATCCTCTCTTGCATTATATATAGTGGAACCATCCTCAGTTTAGCTAAACACATTCAATGCCAAGCTTAACTTAAATCTTATCCATGATTTAAAATTTTTAAACATTTTTTTACACCAAAATTATTTTTTTAATCAAATCCTCTCTCCTTAATGGATTAGATACAAATTTAAGGGTAAATTGCATTCAAGTTCTAAAGTTAATCCTAACATTTTCAAACCTCGATTTTAAGCTCTAAGATGGTAAAATAGCTATTATTTGATCTCAACTAAGATACAATTATTATTTTTTTGGATAATTACATACATGCCACGCAATTTAGTTTTATTTATACTTTACCCATCCATTCTTAATTAATTACGCTATGCACACTCAAAATATTACAAAATCTTACATACACACAATTGAGTTAAAACTTAATTAAAATCTATTTGTAAAAAAAATATTCTGTTAGTAAGTTAATAAAATTATATTTTTACTCTTAATGGTACATATTTTTTCTCTTCCTCAATACCACACAAAAGCGTTGATTTGTCCTAAAATTAATTCACATTGCGGATGTCTCCTTCTTTTACCGTCACCTAAACATTAAGATTTTAAGATTTTCACTCAAAATATATTTAAATATCCTTAAAATAATATGATGAACGGCCCAAATTTTTTGTAATCTAACTATAATTAGGTTATTGAAAAATTATTATTACTCATTATAATAGAAATAAATTAAAATGTGTGTATGTAAGATTTTATAATGTTTTGAGTGTGCATAACGTAATTAACTAAAAATGAATGGGTAAGACATAAATAAAACTAAATTGTGTAGCAGTTAGGTGATTATCCCTATTTTTTTTATCATTACACAGTTAGATTGGTTTCAATGATTAATTTTTTTTAGCTGTTAAAATATAATTTATAAATATTAATATTTATATTTTTTAGTTTTAAGATTTAGAGTAGAGAAAAAAGAAATATGAGAAATTAAATTTTATATTTTATTAATTAAAAAAAATGATACTGAAGTGTAATGATTATTTAAAATATGTAAAATTAGTAAAACTTGATTAAATTTTATTTTTTTTATTTATAAAAATCAATAAATAAAATAAATTTTAAGAAGTTGGAGGATGGCATTATTCAAATGTTCGAGTAATCAAGAATTAAAGAGCAAAGAAATACAAGTAAAAGGACTACCATGAAGATATTTTTATTTGTGGAGAACTTAGGCTCTGTTTGGTTGGAAGAAAAAAAGATAGTTTGAATTTTTTTTTAAAATTTTTAGAAAATATATATATATATAATATTGTGAAATAAAGTGAAGTAATTATATTAAAAATTGTATTGAATGTGAAATAAAGTGATTATTTAATGTTAGAATTTGTGTAGGATGAGATATAAAATAATTTTTAAAATTTATTTAAAATAAATTTAAGATTTTTGTCGTGATAAAAATAAGCCTTTTTTTGCCAGTTACCAAAATGTGTTAGGTGAAGTTGTATTAGATATTTTTTTACCTTGTGTTGACAGTGAAAATCATCTTCACGGGGAGTTCAAAAAAGATTAGAAATCGCTGAATCTTGTAAAAATGGTTAGAGAGAAAGATAGAGAGAAAGCAAGAAAAGGTGATTATACAAATTTAAACTGGTTCGAAAAGATTATTCTTGCACACGGAAACACATCGAAATTGCAGAGATATTTGACTACTTGTCAAGAGGTAGTGGGATTTAAGCTACATTGAGTCACTTAAAAATAATTTATATCACATTGCATGTAAGTTTTCGCATAGCATTAAAGGCTGAAATTGATTTTATATTTCTAATAATCATTATAATCAATATCATTAATGCTAACAATTAATCAACTTCTAATATTTTTTGGACTGAAATACGTTTGACAACTTTCAATTGTCTACTACTACCTACTTTCTCTCATCGACAAAAAAAAAAGATAACTTTATCTTAATCGACTAGGTGTAATAGGCAGGAAATAGTGACAGTAAGTGAAGATAACATCAAAAGGTAAAAACTAAAATACAGAATCCCTATCGTATCCAATCCCAGCTAATGAACTTCTAGGACCTATATACGATTAAGTCCCTACCTCAAGCTTCGAGATGCGTGAAGCTTCTCCTATTTCCGTGGAAAGGAAGATTGCCTGGAATGAGGTCGTCCCAAATTTGAATCAACACTATTATAATTTTTGATTGGGGTGAGGGAATATTAGTTTTTGGAATAAAGAATTAAAAAAAAGAGAAGTACCCAAATGCAAATTACCTATTTATTAATTATTAGGCTTAACTTTATCTTAATTGACTAGATATAACAGGCAAGAAATAGTGACAGTAAGTGAAAATAACATCAAAAGTTAAAAACTAAAATACAGAATCCCTATCTCTGCATCCAATGCCAGCTACTGAACTTCTAGGACCTATATGGCCCAGTTTGTCTAATAGTTTAAAATTAATTTAGTTTAATTTTAATCAGTCATATTACATCACACATAAAATTTAATATTAAAAATTAAATTTATTTCACTTACTACACATATTACTAAAATAATGACTAACTTATAAAGAGGAGCATTGCCTGGAATGAGGTCGTCTCAGATTTGAATCAATACTAGTATAATTTTTGATTGGGTGAGCGACTATTAGTTTTGGGGGTAAAGAATAAAAAAAAAAGAGAAGTACCCAGATGTAAGTTACCCATTTATTATTTATCAGGCTTATTAGGATTTTGAACCAAGAAGACGTGTAGGACTAATTCGGATAAGCTCGTTCTTCTTCCTCAACGTCATTAAAAAAAATCTCCCTTTTACGCGTTGGCATCCACCGCCGCGATTTCGAATTTCAAATCCACATTCTTCTCGGTCTTCCCTCCCCCGCCGCTGTCTACATTCCCACGCGGGGACTCTTCCTCCTCCGCTCCGCTATAAGTACCTTCCCCTCTACAACTCCGTTTCTCGACTTTCACAAACCCATCGTGCAAAAAGGCTAACCTGTAATGGCGGCAGCGTCCGAGATTTCGAGCAGATCGCCACCGCCGGCGGGCACCTCACCGGCAAAGCCGGCACCCTCCTCGCCGAAATCGCGAGATGCCTCGCTCGCCGCCGCCTACGAGCGCTACCTCCGACTCCCGGAGCTCGCCAGGCTCTGGGGCTGCAGAAACTTCCCCGACTGGAAGAACGAGTCCGTTCTCAGGCCCGGCCTTCACGCCATCGAGATCACCTTCCGGTTGATCTCCGTCGCGTTATCCGATCCGCGGCCGTATGCGAATCACTGGGAATGGAGCCGCCGGTTGGAATCACTGGCTGCAGCGGAGATCGGGGTCATCGCGGCTCTCTGTGAGGACGGCGGCGGCGCGCCGGTTGCGGATCTGCGGTCGAGCAAGGGTGTTTTGGCCAGAAATCGAAGCTCACAGGAGGTATGGCAGCTGCCCGGTGGCGCCGGCGCGGTCGTGAGCCGCACGAGTGAGGAGAGTCTTCTTCCTCGGCTGGCTTCGTGGGAGGCGTCGCAGGGGATCGCCGGCAATATTTGCTGGCAGATCGAGAGCCGGATGCTGCGGAGCCCATTCACCCTGGGCCTCGGCGAGCCGAATCTCTCAGGCAAACCTATTCTAGAGTACGACCTCGTCGTCCGGCCGTCGGATCTGCACGCCCTGAAGAAAAGCCCCTTCGAGAATCTCAACAACAACGAGAACAAGAAGCTGTTCACCATCCATCAGATCTTCGAGGCCTGGCTCTGCGCTGCGAGAGAGCTCGCGAAGCGGATCGGGGAGAGGATCGATGCCTCCAATTGGGAGGCGGCTGCCGGAGATTGTTGGCTCCTGGAGCGCATCTGGAAGCTCCTCTCCGAGGTAACCGACCTTCATCTCTTAATGGATCCCGACGATCTCCTCCGACTGAAGGGCCAGCTCGCGATCCGAGCGAGCTCCGGATCGGAGGCCTTCTGCTTCAGATCTGCGGCGCTTCTCGAGGTCACTGAGTCGTCGTCGAAGGATCTGAAACGGAGGGTTCCGGCGGTCCTTGGAGTAGAGGCAGATCCAAACGGGGCACCGAGGCTGCAGCGGGCGGCCATGAGGCTTTTCCACGGCCCGCGGCGGGGGGAGAGTGACAGATCGGGAAAGATCCATCTCCTCCAGGCGTTTCAGGCGATCGAGGCGGCCGTGAAGCGGTTCTACTTCGGATACCGTCAGCTCGTGACGGCTACGATGGGGAGCTTGGAGGCGGCGGGATGCCGGCCTGCGGTGATCTCGCCGGAGTCCGGCGATGCCCTGTCGCAGATGTTTCTGGAGCCGCCGTACTTCCCGAGCTTGGATGCGGCCAAGACTTTTTTGGGGGAGCTGTGGCAGAACGAGAACAGGCAAAGTAAATCGGACGGCAGGTGTGGGGCGAGGCACTGAGGATCGACGGTGTGGATTGGATCTTAGTATTGTATTTGAATTTTTGATCTTAGCTTTATTTTTTGATGTATTTAGTTCATAAAAATTAAAATTTTCCCTGCAAGTTTGCAACACATTTGATATCTAACACGTGTTCACTTTTTACATAAATTTCTCACTAAACTCAATTTTTTTTTTTACCATAAATTTTAACTATAAAAATTAATTTATCTCATGTCTAACACAAATAACAATAACAATAACAACTAAGTCTTAATGCCACTAAGTGAGGTCGGTTATATAAATATTTTGTTTCAATTGCGCTCTATCAGTTATCAAATTCTTATCTAAGTCTGAGTAACTAAAATCACTCTTTATAGTTTCTTGTCATGTTTTCTTTAGTTTCCCTCTTCCTCTTTGTATATAGGTAAAATCTAATAACTTAATTTTTCTAGCTGGAGCTTAAATCGGCTTACGATTTATATGTCCAAACTATTTAAACCGACTTTTTCTAAGTTTAGTGCAACACCAATTATCTTTTGGATATACTCATTTCTCATTTTATCTTTTTGTGTATATCCACACATCCACCTTAACATTTTCATCTCTGCAATATTTATTTTATTTGTATGTTTTCTATTTGCATGCCAGCATTCAGCACTATATATCATCGCTGGTCTTACTACAGTTTTATAAAATTTACCTTTAATTTTGGATGAAATTTTTCTATCACATAACACACCAGAAGTATTTCTTTATTTTACCGCTATTAAAATTAATTTTATTTTATATTTTACATAGTTTTTAATATTAAATTAAATTTTTTTCTCATTAAATTTGTAAAATAATTTTTTTTCTTATCTAAAATTTAACCAACACTGAACCAAACGCCCTCTTAGTATTATATTGTGTAATGTAGATGTCATAATATCGAGATGTCATCTTTTAATTAATAATTTTATTTTTTTATATAGGATTATTTATAAATATCATTAAATAAAGTAATTATTTTTCTTTAGATAACATGACATAACATTAAAATAACATTAAACCAAATGCCCTTTTATACGAATGGCTACCATTTACAGTATGTATGAAGAAACTAAGGCCTCGTTTGGTTCAATGTAATTTTTTTATTTAATACAAATTTCAACTATAAAAATTAATTTTATTTTACATTCAACACAAATATGAATATTAAAATTAAAAAAATTTCACATTTTACATACTTTCTAATATTAAAATAAATTTTTTTAATTTAATTTAAAAATAAATACTTTTTATTAAAAAAAAAGCTAAAATAAAAACGAGACTATAACACTTAGCTAGACTTATGATAACTTAGTTTTCTTTCTATTATTACTTTAAGGTTATAATAGATAAGAAATAAGTTAACCTACACATCAAGGAAAAAAAAAAAACTTAACCTCTTTATTTTTCTTGTTCATTGAACTTAAAACTTCAAAAATGTATTCAATATTGATGATTCTTTAGCCTTCAATTTCAATTTACAAAATCTTTGATAACTCATTGTGACCGATAACAATTTTGGCATCCACCTTTGTGCAAAGGCCAAGCATGCGCACCGACTTATTGTCATAAATATTACGAAGAAATCTTCATGCTTTACGTGTCTTGCTCGAATATGGTCTTTCCCAAGATCTACAGTAGTGATCATCATCGTAAGTCTTCTTTATATTTACATTTCATGCCATGCTGAAAATACTATTTTCGATCAACTCCTCTTCGTCTTCATTTTTTTCGTTTTTGATGGGATGACTTTCTCGTAGTATCCTTCTTCGAGACTTTTTTGAGGACCAGTTTTTTGACTTGCACCTCAACACTCGTCAGCTGAATAAGCCGTGTCTGGCCTCAGCTGATTGATCAACCCCTCTTCATCTTGACTTTTTTTTCTTTTTTAATGATCAGATGATTTTCTCGTAGTATTCTTTTTCGAGACTTTTTTGAGGACCAGTTTTTGACTTGCTTCTCAACACTGGTCAGCTGAATAAGCCGTGTCCGGCCTCAGCTGATTGATATGTATATATATATATATATATAAATGTATATTACTTACAAACACATTATTGTATAGGTGCTTAAACCTGATGGATCAATAAGAAAATATAGCTATTAATGCAGATTTAAGCTTAAGATGCAAAACAATCTCATTAATGAACTAAAATCAACACCAGCCTGAGTCTAATTAGTTCCTTCTCTGTGATCCACTCAGATGCCAATTCAACATCTCCATTAGATCCATATCTCCTTCACCACATCTCACACTGGAACCCAAATCCACTTCACCCTCCTCCTTGTCTCCACTAAGCTCCCACTCCTCATCCATGGCAGTGACTGGAGGTCCTCCCAAGATATTCGATATAAATACATCCATAGCATGAGGAGAACGACGACCACCTCCATACGAATAACACAAATTTTCATCCACGATCAAAAACTGTGCTATGTCGTAGAAACCCGAAGTCAAAATCGCCGGTTCCTCCGTCAAAAGCAGCTCCTCCACCATCTCCGTGGCGATCTCCGTATCATTGTTTGATGGCAGCAGCAGCACGGCATCGTCGAGTGGTTCCACTAGTACTGCCTCTTGGGATCCATTCGATGGGCTCGAATGGCTCGACGAAGAGGCTGCAACCGCGGTGGAAGCGTCTTCCTCCTTGTGGGTGAATCTTTTGATGTAGTTTTGGAGAACAGACAGCTTTTGGGATATTGTCGTGGTCATCCCCTCGACATGTGGTGCTTTTCTTCGGAGATTTCTCTTTGATATCTGTTTCCTCTTGGTCGCATTCCAGTGGTTCTTTATCGAGTTCTCGGTTCTTCCAGGGATTCTTTTGGCGATTTCAGCCCATTTGTTTCCAATCTCCATGTGTGCATCCACTAGCATTCTTTCTTCCTCTTCAGTCCAGATATCCTTCTGCATGAATGCTTGGGAAGGTGAGATTAATTGCACATTCTACATGATATATAAAAAGGCCAATTTAACTATAGATAAACTTATATTGTAGTTCACATCCTTAAAAAATTTTCATTTATCTCTTTAATTAAAACTAAAGTCATATTAGTCCCCCATTTTCCTTTACTTTTAGGTTTTTATTTTAAATTCTAAGATCCAAGTGAAAATATTATTCTGTATAAATATATATATATATATATATATATATATATA
>KZ452012.1:3632684-3681798 GCA_002786265.1 Apostasia shenzhenica | reverse complement strand
AATCGTTAGATGCTCATCTTAACGATTAGATTTAATTTAAGATACAAAAGGGGTTAGATTTTATTCCTATGAACCTTATTTAAGTTAAAACATAACTTAAGTATGGTTTACTTAAATAAAATGTAAAGATTTTTTAACTAGGGTGTGTTGGTTGTAAAATTAAAATAAATAATTATGTGTCATGTAATATTTAACTTTAGGGTGTCTAATAAGTAAATATTGAAGTTTTTTGTGTCATACGGGTAAAAACCCCTATTTTATTTTAACATTTGACAAATTAAGTATTAAATTTAAACTCAAAAATAATTAAAAAATGAATTAAATAATTCTACGATCTAAATAAATTTAATATGTGTAAATTTACAAAATCATAACACAAGTTTTGCTTTATAAATATATTAAACGTTTATTATATTTAAAAAATTTTTTATTCTAACATTAAAATTTAAACAACAGCAAATAATTTCCGCTGAGATTGTGCATTAAATAACTACTTAGCGATGACGTGGCACGCACATACAACAGCGATTGGACTCCAAACATCTCTTAAATGTCATATTATTTCACCGCCTCAAATCCGTTGATCATCTAACTCATGACCAAAAAAGTAATTCCATCCAGAGCCTCAAACATTACACAAATTTCATATAAGTTTATAAAAATAAAAAGTGAATTCTTTTGCATAAATTTTTTTCAAATGAATTCTTTTTAATGCATTGCATTAAATTTAATTATTAAATTGTTATTTTAAAAAATTCAAAATATGTATTTAAATATTATAAACATATTTTAGTATTTTTAATTACTATTTTAATCTCAATTTATATTTTTTTATATTTTAAATTTTTTAAAATAATAATTTAATAAAATTTAATGAAATTTGTCAAAATAGATTCATATAAAAAGAAATTTAGGTAGGATCCCTTCTAATAAAGAATAATCGTATAATTGCCACTATTTTGTTCAAATATAAATTTAGTAAATGAATTTTTAATAGTATAATTTAATTGAAATATATCGATGAACTATCAAATAGTTATATAATTATTGATATTAAGTTGAGATATCTTGATATATATTAAATCAGTATCTATATTTATGTAATTAGTTGAAATTTGTTATATATAAATTGTGTAATTGTGGATATTACATTAAAATTCTTATATTTATATCTATATATATATATATATATATATATATAGTTTTGATTTGCTTTGCGAGATGCCATCTATTATTATAGGTATAATTACAACAAGGTCTTTACTTAAGTGGACTGTATAGAAATATTATCTGGAGAAGATGAATATCCGATATGTATATCTGAAAATAATTTTTCAGCCTGTGGTCCCCACTAAAATTCCAGTTCATTATTTCCTGTATTAATTTCCGTCAAATCTTCTTCATCATAAACCATAATCCGTCCATTGCACTGATATTTATAATTATGTCTTTTTTGATAAATTATTAATAATTCTAATAAATTTTATTTTTTATCATAATCCCATGAGTAATCAAAGAATTCCTTTAAGACTGGTTGTCCTCTGATTCTTTGTCTGGTTAATCGCCATATTTGATATGCCGGATAGACGAGATATTGATCTGGTTCAATAAATATTGAGATAATCTCAAATTCTAATATCCGGTCGTAAGGTTCCATAGTAGAAATTTGTCAAAATAGATTCATATAAAAAGAAATT
The DNA here is from genome assembly GCA_002786265.1 of Apostasia shenzhenica. Taxonomy (NCBI): domain Eukaryota; kingdom Viridiplantae; phylum Streptophyta; class Magnoliopsida; order Asparagales; family Orchidaceae; genus Apostasia; species Apostasia shenzhenica. The sequence continues at coordinate 3,680,101 of KZ452012.1, read as the reverse complement.
TAGGTAGGATCCCTTCTAAAAGATATATTTCTATTTTTATAAACTTATATGAAACTATAAGACTAATTGAAGGTCCTGGATGGAATTAACCAGAAAAATCACTTAAAAAAATCCGTATATATTTCGTCCCCATATCTACCGTCCGAATTAGCACGCAATCATATTTCTGCCTCGTCCTCCTCGGTTCACGTCTCCCGTCGTTCTCCGCTCCGCTGGCCGCCTGACGACAGCCGCTCCCTCCATTTCTCATCTTTCCAATTAGGGTTTCTATTGATCAGCGTCTCACCTCCCCTGATAACGCGATGGTTCGTTCGAAAAGAGAGTACGAAGGGGATGAGGAGAAGGGAGATGGATGCGATCGTGCGGATCGGCCCTTCTCCGGTGACGTGTCCGAAGATTACAGCGAAATTAGTGGATCGGATCCGATCGAGGCCTCCGATGATGGTCGGACTAGCGGAGGAATCGCCGGTGGTTTGCCGGCGAGGGTTAGGGATGTTCTTCGTATCGGGGCAGAGGGCGATCTGTCGCGTAGTTCGGCTGATGTGGAGAACGAGATCATACAGTGGATCCGAGCGTTGGATCTGCAGATTATTGGTGGATGTCGAGCGGATGAGAGGCTGAAGCCTCTGCTTAAGCTAAATGTTTCGAGCGGCGCTGCTGATGATCAGTTTATGGCTCAGCTTATTCAGGTTCTTGTGCAATTTAGGCTGTGTTTTGCTATCTTTTTTTCTCTTACGTTATTCTCTTTAAAGAGTACCTCATGTGTACGATGTATCGTTATGGTGCACCCTTTGGCCAGAGTGATATGGAATATTATACAATTTTAAAATTTATTGTACCTCTCGAAATAAGTTGGTCCTTGTAGCAGCTAACTTTGGTTTTGTTTCTCATGTTGCTTTGGCATCCGATTATTGCATTGACATGTTTCTTTCTTATTCTGTTGCTGTGATGTTGTCTTACTCCCTAATGTTATTTTTTCTTGTCAATTCCCTTTCCGTTTCAAGCTGTGCTTTCTTATGTACTTTTTTCGACAGATGTTATCTTATGCCTGCGGTCACAACATGTTTTTGGGTCCAACATCGTAGTTAAGAGTTTACCAATGAATTTGAGAGCATGTATGTTGCAAGGTAGCGTTTTAGAAGTGTTATATAGGTTAATCATTGATGTTACTGATAATGCTTTTGTTTTCCTGTTTCTCAGCGTCTCTTTTAGACATATCGCTATCTGACCTGCAACATGCGTGTTTTTTTTCCCCCCAATTTGTTATTTATCTAATGCCTTTTATTTGGCTTTTGCACACATCAGCATTTTGAGGCCTCAGAAATAACTGTTCTAGCTCGTTGCTTATGTCTTCCTCTGGTTTCTGTTCGTGTTGGAAAGATTATCAAGAAGAGGAACATGTTGTGCCCAACTAGTACAAGGTGACTGACTGAAACTCTGAATTTTCTATTACTTGTATTAGTTCAGAATGTATACATGAAGTAAACTTTCTAGGAAATTTTGTTATTCATGTAGTAGTGTAAAATTGGAGTTGATATTCAAATTGCTACTTTGACATATTGCTGTAAGCTGACGTTGTACTTTATGTACATGTATCCTTTGCTTCTATCGTAGATCAATATCTCTATTGTTAGGCTTTCTTTGAGTAGTCGTAGGAATTGCTCTCATTTTTAAGATGAAGTACAGGGCTGAAAATATTTCGGAGCTATGATATACATTGTGGTGTTAAACCAAAATTGTTGAATGGCTTTTTTCTCCCAAGAACTGTTCACGGACCTGTGGCTTGTGGTTGAGGGGAACTTTACAAATTAAGTCATGGTCCACTGGTCTGTTGCAAGATAATATCTTTCACTGCATAGTTTTTCTAACTTTTGGTGCTGAATTTTACTTGGGTTTGCAATTAGGCACTTAAATCATGTCATGCTAATCGATTAAGATTTCTAAAAGGAAAGCACATGTTCACTTGAAGTCAAATGTTTAGACAATTATCAAGATGGGTTACTTTTGTTTCACGGATGACCAATATACACTTTGATGCCATCAAATTCTCTACAATAAATCTGATCGGGATTTTTTGTGGGTACCTGCAGTCAAATATATAGGGCAGTTATGCAGATGGTTTATTTCCGTTTGAAAGATGACCAATACAACTCTTGATGGTATCAAAACCTCTACAATAAAGTTGATTGAGATTTTTTATAGATATTGCACAAATTGATTTCATTTGCTTAAAACATATGTTATTGACTTTTATTTCATTTTATCAGAAGTTGAAGGATTGTGGATTGAAGAGATGGTCTAAAACTATGATTAGTGTGAAGCTTTTTGAATATGGAAAGAGGAAAATGGAGCAAGTCTCTGAATAATCCTTAAATCAATCCAAATCATACTCTGTTGAACACAATGCATGCATATGAGCAAATAGGGGAATTGAGGAGCATGAACACGCACAAACACAAACATACAAAACAAGCATTTTTGCATGAATAGGTGGTTGACTGGTGTAATAGATGTATTTAGTGTGAGGTTTTTTTAGTGGTGTGCCCAATTATATGACAATCATCATTCAAATTATGTCGCCTATTGTTCCATAGCTGGTTGTGTTAATCTTTTTGTATTTTGCTACAATACTCGACTACTGCATAGATAGACATCTTTCTAGTTTACTCAGCTTGCTGTTGGAGCGGAAGGCTTTGTTCTAATTGTATGTATTTATTTTTATTTACATAAAGATATGATAGATTATGCTTGCATTTTTTTCAATCTGAAGATACTGGTCTTGCATGCAGTTAAGAAATTGAGCTGATACTTAGTATGTAATGCGTGACATTCATTAATTACGGTTCAATTGGTCTTTTGAGGTACACATTTTACTATAGTTGAAAATTATTTTTCTGAAAGGGTCTAAACCTTTGGCCTGTTACAAATAAGGCTTTGTACTTTGTTACATGGAGGCTCATCTTCTATTTTGTTAAAAAAAATACTTAAATATAATGTTATGTTTGCTTTTTGGCCTTTTTAAATGTTTGTCCTTATGATGGTTTTAGATTTGTTGCAGGTACTTTTACACGCTTGCTTGTGTACATGTATATATATTTCACATATACAAACATAACCATGTGATTAGTTCAATTGAGATTCAAATGCCGAAGCGTATGGGGACACTATAGTGGATAACTTGATGAGTCTTTCAAAGTGTGGGTGGGCCTGGCTACTATAGAAAATAAGATGGGGGTGGATATTTTAGGTTTTCTACCATGTCCACTGTTAACCTGAAGAGGCCCATGACTAGATAAGTGAGGGGATCTATGACTTGACATTAAAGAGAAATAGGGAAAGACCACAAAATGATTACTATGGCCTCTTTTAGTTGGAAGGTAATTTTTGGGCATGAAAGAAAATATTTCATTTTATATAAGTTTGATTGGGAATAATTTTACTTTAATATTGGGTGGTGTATAAGATGTGAAATAAAATTGATTTTAATGTTGAAATTTATGTTGGATGTAAAATAAAGTTGATTTTTATTGTTGAAATTTGTGTTAGATGTGAAGTAAAGATATTAAAATTTGTAATAACTTTAAAATATTTTTAAAATAATATTTTGCTTCAAAATATGCATGAACCAAACATGACCTAGAATTGTTACACGACCTTGAACTCAATTGAACATTGCTTTACTTGTAGCTAAATGGAAAAGAGAGATCCATGTATCCCGACTAGTTTGAGCTTAAAGTTTTGTTGTTTACCTTCCTTTGTACAAATATAAAGATGTAAGACCATGCTGCAGTTTTTATTTTGGTTTTGATATTTGGCATTCTGGAAACAACCAGCCAAGAAGTCTTTTCTTAGAACAGTTTTATTTTTTATCATACTATGTGTTATTTTATGACTAACAGTGTTGTTGAATTATTTTATTGCAGAAATGCTATTTGCCTTAGCTTATCTTTTGATGTTATGATGAAATAGTTTAGTTCTTATTGTTGCTTGAGTGGATGCTGTTGGAAAATTTGAAATGACTGCACATTGATAATTGGAAATTTTTATGGTATCTCTTTCCAACATATATATATATATATATATATATATACTTAATTGACCAAGATAGTCCAATTCTTGCGACGAGATTTTGTTATCAAACGTAGAATGTAATATGCATTGCCATAACATTTTAAGTTATTTCCATTTTGTATCTAAAAATATATAGTTGTTGCTGTTGGTTATGATTCTTGCAAGAATGATAGTTGATGTCACTGTTCATCCCTTCAAATATATATATCTTTTGATGTGTGTAGGTAAAATGGGCGTGTGTCATGTTCTGTTAAGATCTCTGATTTATGAGGGGAAGAAGGTAGTCTCTTTTCTACCATTAGTGTAATATTTCATGACAAAAGTAAAATGTTATACTTGCTGTTATGGAATCTCTTGTTGTAGTGTACATTGACCAATAAATTCTTGGTTGCCTTAACAGTTGGAACTAAAATTGCTCATTTTCTTAGTTTGGAGGGGATGAGGGGGTTACATGCATGACTCCCGAAACATGTGAATTTATATTATCAAGCACAAATGCTCTAGCTGTTGTATTTATACCATATCAGATACAATACTTCTAGATACACCCCAAATACGTATTGGATATTCCATGTGGCGATACAAATGTAAAGCAAGCAAATTAATTACTTGGAGACATTGGAGATGTGGCAGATGTCGAGAAATTTTGAGATTTCAGATGTTGCCTTATATAAATATTTATATATGAAAATAATTGAAAATTTGAGCATTTTATATGCTAAAGAGTAACCTGCCATATAAAAACTAAGAGTACTCTGAGCTTGTCACATATACATTTGATGATTCCTCTTAATGTAAGTAATGCACACAAAATATTTATGCTAAATTGTCTACAAATAGATTTATATCAATTAAAGGCGGTGGGAATTGAACCTTGCTTTACTTTTTTTCATGTAGGTCAAATTGACTATATATATCTACGCATATCTGTTATATCAATTGTAGGACAACAACAACAACAATAACAGCCACCAAGCCTTAATCCCACTACGTGAGGATGTCAATTGTAGGACATTATATAAAAAAAATGTAGGACAAATTATAAGTTTACATCGATTCATTGTATCCTTGTATTGTATCCTTGTCATACTCGTTTCTTATACTTTGAAGATTGGTGTTATCACAGTATCTATATCATATTTCATCTGTATTTATGTATTAAACCCATGTTTCATAGTATATTAGATATTGAATTCTCCCTATTTCTAGTGTGCACAATCTAAATATTTGAGTATTATGTAAATCTGCGCATCTTTATAATAGTTCTCTATAATTAAGTTAAATTAGATATAACATCTGATTTTATATGATCAATGAATTGAGTTAGGTTGGATGAAGTTTGACAATCCCGTTTAGTATAATAAAAGAGCTGACATGATTCTGGGCGTTTGATTGCTATTATCAGTGACAATGGGTCGAGGGCTCTGCAGTACCCCCCACTGTTGATGTGGGGCACTCGAGCTTTGCATTTTGCAACTCTCCCTTACCGTCAGTTCGAGGTGAGTGTTACCCTATCAATGTCTAGATGTGTGATTTGAGTCCAGCACGGGTAATAGCCTAATAGTGATGTGCCCGAGCACTACTCCCTTACAGTCATAAATTCTTTGAATTTTAAATGATTTCCCCTGTCAGTTGAGATTCTCATGCTACTTAATTAGGGTATACTTGGTGTGCTACTTAAAGGTCCCGGGTGTCCAATCTAAACTATTGAGAATTGGTTGCATATAAATTCACGTGGTTCAGGTGTCCTTTATGTAAAACCATTATTTTTTTTATTTTCCTTCTGAGCTGCATTTACTCCTTTTTTTAGACAAATGCATTTACTCATTTTACCTATTAATTTTATTCTCCATCAAGCACTTTTGTTCATCTTTTATTCTACATATCCTGTGCAAATATTATCAAAATGATATTTTTTTTTTGCACTAGTTGAATTTGCAGATTACTTGTTGCTGCATGCTTCATTTATTCTGCCAGGTTGCTTCCTCATTTGAAGTGCATATCAATCTGTAATATCATTTTTAAATAATGTTAAGCTTTGGTGTTAAAATTTCGTTGGTTGCTTTTGCTGCTGTTCTTCCTTAGTAAGCCATTTTTTTATGGAAACTAATGTAATTGTTTATTTCTTCATCAATGAAACTAATTTTGTTTTATTATCTTATTCATGCTGATTAGTAAAGAAATAACTTATATGCTGGTTTTGTATGGCCTTATTCTAGGTCTTTTTGTTGTTGTCAGTATATTTAGCGTTGTTAAAGATGTTCTGTCAAGGCATGCATCATTTCCTTCTTACAAGGACTTGTTGAGTTTTATCAGTCTTGTCACCTGTTTTTATTTTCATTTGATCGTTTTTAAGTTAAATCTCTTATGATGGTGAATGTTAAGTTACTTCATCTAGATAATTCTTTATAAGATACCTGAAGAATAAGTCATTCGTTTAATAAATCAATGTCCATTCATTTCATTTATAATCATTGTCCATCCATTTTGTTGATTCGCGGACCTTGAATGCAGTATGCGGTATGACTTTCCTCTAGTCATGCATATTGCATTACATTCCCAAAATTTGCTTCAGGACCTTCTAATGATAGACTGCTTCAAATGCTTAGTTTGAATTTCAGAATATATGCGGCCACTGAAACTTGTCTTGCAAGGATCTGATATATTTCTCCAAAGACAAATGCCATAAATTGAAGTTCTTGAAAACAAATTTTCATATGCAAATTCACCAAGTATTATTTGTTCATAATTGGTTATTTGTTATTTACCCACTATATTTCTCCTAAGAGGGAAACTTTATTTCAGTTGTTTATCTCCATCTATGCATAGCTTGTCCCAAGTCGAGGAGGATTGCAGTAGTTTGGCAAACAATGTAAAATTTTCACTTATAATGGATATTACATAGAACTGAATTGAAAAGAGAGATCCATTTAGCAAATCTCAGCTAGTGTTACTTGGTGTTACTGTTGTTTGTCTCTTATTGTTAATTTAACATGTTTGGATTCCAAAATCGATGTACTTGAAATATTTTTTCTATTCAAAACTGTCTGCTTACCTGGTGTTGGTTCTTTTTCTCTTTTACTTCCAGGGGTTTTCTAATTTCATTGTTGTGATGTCTACTTTTATTATTTCATAGGGGCTTTCTAAGTTTGACCCTTCTGCCATCATCTCATATGCGCATCTCATTTACCGGAGATGATGGTTGTATCGAGAGACTGGCACTGGTCGGCAATGGCGAGTACTCTTTTGCGATCATTGAAGAAATTTTGGCGGACACTTCTGGCCGGTCATTCCTATTAAGGCTCCCATCTTCTCAGGTCATGTTCTTTTGGTGCTCGGACAAGTTCAAGTCTGATGGCATGGAATTGATTTCAAAGGTTTGCTTCCTATTTGATATTGAAAGATTCATCTATTTAATCAATTTGTTTCTGAAAATTCTCACGTTGCGTTCCTGTTTCTGGTGCAGATGAAGGATTTACTTCGACGAAAACCCTCTCTATCAGATCTAACTGGGATATCTGGTGCCCGTCTTCATTCTTTTGCGACTCACTTAAGGGCTTACCTTCTTACTTCAGCAAACGCTTCTGCATCTGCTTCTGCTACATCTTCTCGCTCATTTATTACTCCTTCCGATCGTAATGCATCAGGAACAGACCTTCCCAGCCCAAGGAAGTCTTCCAGTATCGGAATGATCACAGCTAAAATATCATCAATGGCCCAACCCATCTACGAAACCAGTCTGAGCCCTAGATCGAATACTTTCAAGGATGACACCTCTAAGAATTCTGGAAGGAACAGTTTCCGAGATAAGGTTAGAAGACTTGGTGATTCATCCATCATGTTTAATCCTAGTGCTTCATCCACCATGCCGACTAATCAATGTATGATCCCAAATGAAGGAGTTTTTGAAGCCAATGGAAGTCGGGGCTCCACTGTTTCTAGACTGTCTAATTTTCCCTCCCTCTCTATGTCATTCAATTCATCATTCAGCGTTCCTTCACTAGTTAGCAACCAGAGCTCCCTTTTCTCACCGTACTATTGCTGGTGCCCTCCCTTCCCGACGCCTCTACACTATAACACCACCACTCATCTCCCAAACACTTCTAACGCTCTGCCTCTTCCACCCCTCTCAACGCTGCTGTCTGCTGCTGCTCCACCAGAGTCATCGGCAACATCCAAATTGCCAATTTGCCTTCCTGAATTGCCACCTCTGAAGTTTCCTGCCCTTCTATCTTGTCCTGTCTCCTCGGTCAGTCCATTGCCGAGCTCCCAAAACATTCCGACATTCACTCCATTCATGTCAGACCCGATCGTTCACATTCCGGTTATCGATGTGTGCTCCTCGGGGCAGGGTTACCTAGTTAGTGCCGGACCTGCAATATCCTCAGCCATTCCACCTCTCCCCATCAGCCATGTAAGCCGCCAGCTAATCCCTCCTGGTGAGTCTCTAGCTGAGAAGAACGCGAGGGAGACACTACGGATGCTAATGGCTTCGGCACCGACTTCAGCAACACCAAAGCTCTTCAATGTACTCCCAGAGGTCCTCAACAGCATGGGGGCATGTGGTCCTGGAACTTCTGTAAGTCCATCTTTATTGATTCTTTTGACTTGTGAGCGCATTGAATTGAGCTTTCTTATCTCAAAATTAAATTAAATTAAATGGGGGAACTTGTATATAATCTAATATAATTCCTAAAATTTGTGTATAATTTTTAGTTTATTCAGGTAACACCCAAGATAAAATGACAGCATACAATGGCTAGATTCATTATATTCGTAGGAATTTAGTAAGTTTCTGTAAATATGATTTTAGTTTAAATGTAAAATAGAGATTTATGGACCATGTAAGTAAATACCCAAGTAAAATTGTGCTGATCTTAATTTGAATCAGCTAGAAATGAACGGATTTTTATCAATTACGGATATTATTTGATTTTAAGTTATTATGTGGTTCTCCAATCTTTTTATCACACTTTAATCCGACCTTATAGCTAGATCTTCCAAAATAAAATGGACGTTATATATACATAACATGCATCCGTGTAGGTGCCTGGAAGCCGTAGTCTGTGTTGCTTTGCCGCGGATGTGGAATCAATCAGGCGCGATAAATCCTCGTCGGATGACGTTAATGATGATGAGGTTAGCAGCGACGATTCTGATGGATGTAATCCTAGCATGGATGATGTATTGTGGAATGATTAGCTATAAATACTGTTTTGTCTCAACACGATGGAAAAACCTGATTTTCGTGTATGTATTTTTTTTGGGCCGTCGTGTGGGTGTTCGAGGGCGGGGATGGCCCATTTTTTCGCTCCTGTGCCATGTATTTTTCTGCTGACTTTAGCTTTTGCTCTATTGCTAGTTTTCCTTGGCTTCCATTGATTCTGGCTTAACTTTCAAAGCGAAATTTTAGATTTCGAGCTTCGTTTAAATCGAATTTTAGATTAAATTGAGATTAGCTAAATTTTTGATCCCAAAACTGTGTTAAAAGTTATATCTCAAAATCTCTTGAGAGGGTGGGTATTATTCATTTGGGAGTTGAATCCATGTTTGATTTGATATGATAATGTGCAGTTTTGAGTCCACAGAGGGGGTGGGTGGTATTTTAAAACGCAAATTTTCTAGGGCACTGTTTCGTCCGCAGAGGTGTGGATGATATTTTTATCAAATTCGTCTGGTCAATTTTATGCCTGTATTTTTTTAAAAATAAATAATTAATTTTATTTCACATTTATTTCAATAAAATAATTTTTTAACCTATTTTAATATTTACTGACATTTTAAAATTAAATATTATGGGGCTCATATTTATTTATTTTAATTTTATAATTAATATATTTTAGTTAAAAAAATTTACATTTTATTTGAATAAATCATGTATGAGATATATTTTAATTTAAATAAGGTTCATCGTCTCAGAATAAAATTTAACTTTTGATGAATTTTAAATTAAATTTTACATGTTAAATTCTCCATTATTAAAATAGACATTTAACAAAATATTTTATATAGTTAATAAATTTAAATAGTTTATAACATGTAAGATTTAATTTAAGATGTACTGAGGGTTAGAGTTTATTTCGATGAATTTTGTCTAAGCTAAAACATAATTCAGGTATAATTTATTCAAATAAAATGTAGGGTTTTAAATTAGAGCGTGTTGATTGTAAAATTAAAATAAATGAGAGTCTATCATGTAATATTTATTTTAAGGAATCTAATAAGTAAATATTTAAATTTATGTATCATATGCGTAAAAATCTCATAAAAAATACTCTTATTCAAATTTAATTTTAAAGATTTTGTTTAGTGGGAGGTTACATTTGTCTTGGTTATTATCAAAAAGATCTCTAATGTTTAAAAAAATTAAAATAAAATTAAATTAATTTTTTATTTTTAATACATAGTTTTTGATATAAAAAATATCATATCTCATTTTATTTTTAATACATTAATTAATTATATTTTATATTCTATATAGTTTTATAAGATAATATTTTACGTAATTTTTAATATAATTAATAAATTTTATTTTTCATTATATATATATTTAAAAAAATATTATTTTTTTATTATAATTAATTTATTATTATTATTATTTTTAAAAAATAATAGTCATTTCGATCATGATTATAATAAAAATGACTTCTAACAAATCAGAGCTTAAGAGACCATTTGGTTAATGTAATTTAGGTGTTTTTATGTAAATAAATGCTATAAGATATTTATGTTATTTTTAAATTATTATTTTTTAATTTAATGTCATATACTTGAAATACAATTCAATGTCATATTTGAAGAAATACTGTTATTTGGCCATATTGTTTACAAAGTTATCCTAAATCTAAAACTCTAAAATCCTAAAAAAAATAATTAAATTGTTCAATACATCTTAAATATTAATTACATTATATATATATATAATTATTATCATTAAAGAAGAACATAAAATGTTTGGAATCATAATAAATATCTAATTAAATGAGGGGAAATTGAAAAGAGGAGATAATAAATGTCTAATTACCTTCACCATTTGGTCTTCCACAATGACTTTGTTTTCGTGTCAATTAAATTAAAAAATAATTGAAGTCTAGTCTAACCTCGATCAAATTAACTCGAGTTTTGTTTAACCATTGTGAAAATTGAAGAAAATTTTACGAAATTGTATTCTGGTACAAAATTAGTTAGAATATTTCCAAATGGCTCACCCCGAAATCCCATTAACTTGTTATTTTTACCGTCGTGCTAATACAATTGGGAGTTCTTTAAGTCGTACATAATCAATTTTTCTTTCTTATTTAAATGAAGTTTGAAGTATTGTTTTAAAAAAAAAAAAATCAAATTTTTTGATCAAACTAACTCTTGAAGCTTCTCATAAAATTTACAATTTCCAATGGTGCCCTTAAGCTCTATTTAAGCTTCTCATAAAATTTGACCTACCACTTACATTACATAATTGGATCGAATCGATTGTAATCGGCCAGATTCAGTAATCAATTCGAAGTGAAATCCACCGCCCAATTGAACCGATTTCGGTCCAAATAGTAATATTTCTCTAATCATACATATAATTATCTATAAAAAGTACATCGACTTTCATTTGTATAAAATATTTTGTTCATCAAGTGGCATAAATTCTTCGTTCATCCATAATCACATCTATTTAAAAGAAAAATTAATTTTATTATCTAAGTTATTTTGATATTATGTCATATTATTTAAATAAAATAATTGCTTAATTTGATGATATTTTTTGATAATCTTTTAAAAAATTATAAAATTATTAATTAAAAGATGACACGTAAATAACATCAAATCAAACGCACCTTAAATTTAGATCAAATTTAAATGATAAAAACTATTTGGTTATCAAGCAAGTTGTTCTTGAATATAAGTAGAGTTTTAATAACACTGGTCACCAATAACACAAATTATATTCAAATTCAGTCGATTTCTAATATAAGAATTCTCCCATATTTTTCGAGGTGGTTGGTCGGTCGGTCAAGTGACAAAGAAGTGAGAAAAGTCTTAAAAGAACTACTCGAGTCATCGTTAAAATTATTAGAAATCGATTAATCTAATAATTTGACTTGTAAACGACTCTCGACTAATAAATAATAATAATTTTCTTTATATGGATACCACCAAACACATCTCACGAAAACTTGGAAACTTTCAGCTAATAAAGAGATTTTAATAAATAAATAAGATTAAATTGCACAGGGCCCCTAAGATTAGAATGATATTGCAAATAGGTCTCACATTTTAAAAAGCTTAGATTTAGATTTCGAGTTTATATTTGCACTGTCATTTGATCCTTTAGTTTAAATATCGATTTTTTAGATGGTCTAATTAGACAGTAAATGTGACGTCCCCAAACTTTTAACAATTTATCTCATACAGCGAAAGAAAAATAATTAAATAACAAACTGATACTATAAACATCATATTTAACACATAATTACTTATATACAAACTATAATTTACATCTAGCTTATACAGTAAGAAAAGGATCAAACTGAAATACAAATCCTCCCTGATTAGTGCTCGTAGGCTCCTCGTGTGCCTTTTTTTTTCACCAGCATGTGCTAATAAAGGCATCAAACGGCAGCGCAAATACAAACTCAGGGACTCAAATCTAAGCTTTTCAAAATTTGGGACTTATTTACAGTATCATTCTAATTTCAGGAGCTCCCATGCAATTTACCCAATAAATAAATATATGTGTGTGTTATAGATTACATTACAAACATTGAATGCTACATATGAAGGTAAAAAAAAAAAACCTATTATAATATTAATTTTAAGGAGCATCTACGTATATGTCAGTCAAAATTTTAAATACTATGTATTTATTTAATGAGCATTTGTTATAATATTATGTTATTATTATATCATCTAATTTAAATATTATTTTTATATATTATTAAATTAAATAATTATTATTTTTAAATAACATAAAATTACATAAAAATAATATTAAACAAAATGCCCCTTTAAATACTTTTCATTCTATAATTCAAAATTTGTGAAAATGATAATATACATATAATATTTAAGAATTTTTGTCACATAAAAGTAATTTTCTCTAATTTTCATTTAATCAAAATAATAGATAATCCCAATAAAAAAAACAAAATAATAAATAATCATTGATATCGTATTTTTTTGATGCATCACTAAGATGTTTTGAACATTTGTCGTGACGTCATGCCTTGACAGACATAAAACGTATGGCGTGATATTGATGCCAAGCGACACCACAAACGTATGCTATGGCACGAATATGCATAACTATTTATTTTATTTGTATTTTCTTATAAATAGTTATTATGTGAGGCTAATAGACGCCCAAAATTTATGAAAGAAATTTGAATTATTTCTTTGGATGTCATATGTAGAATTAAGAATTTTTTTTAAAGTATATATTTGGCTAACTTTGTTGTGATTATAATTAAAAAATTGGAATAATTACCTATATGTCATACCATTTAATTTTATTTATGCCTTACTCATTCATTCTTAATTAATTACGCTATACACACTCAAAATATTATAAAATTTTACATACACATATTTTAACTTATTTCTATTATAATGGGTAATCATAATTTTTTCAATAACCTAATTATAATTAGAATATAAAAAATCTGAGCTGTTCATCATATTATTTTAAGGATATTTAAATATATTTTGAGTGAAAATCCTAAAACCTTAATATTTAGGTGGCAACAAAGGAAGGAGACATCCGCGACGTGAATTGATTTTAGAACAAATCAGCGCTTTAGTGTGGTATTGAGGAAGAGAAAAATATGTACCATTAAGGGTAAAAAATATAATTTTAATGATTTACTAACTGAATATTTTTTTTCAAATAGATTTTGATTAAGTTTTAACTCAAGTGTGTGTATGTAGGATTTTGTAATATTTTGAGTGTGCATAGCGTAATTAATTAAGAATGGATGAGTAAAATATAAATAAAACTAAATAGTGTGACATATAGGTAATTATCCCAAAAAAATATGATTTTTTTTTTAATAAATGCATTAATTGGCCGTTTCCTACTTGCCTTAGCTTAGCCGCCAATTTGAAAATAGATGGAAGTTCACTCAATATTGGAGACCTCATTGTATAACTATTGATATATATATATATATATATATAATATAATATAAGGATAATTACCTATATGTCATACTATTTAATTTTATTTATGTTTTATCTATCCATTCTTAGTTAATTACGCTATGCATACTCAAAACATTACAAAATATTACATACACACACTTGAGTTAAAACTTAATCAAAATCTATTTGAAAAAAAAATATTCAGTTAGTAAATCATTAAAATTATATTTTTTACTCTTAATGGTATATCTTTTTTCTCTTCCTCAATATCATACTAAAGCGCTGATTTGTCCTAAAATTAATTCACGTCGCGGATGTCTCCTTCCTTTGCCGCTACTTAAACATTAAGGTTTTAGGATTTTCACTCAAAATATATTTAAACGACTCAAATTTTTTGTAATCTAAATATAGTTAAGCTATTGAAAAATTATGATTACTCATTATAATAGAAATAAGTTAAAATGGGTGTATATAAGATTTTATAATATTTTCAGTCTGTATAGCGTAGTTAACTAAGAATGGATGGGTAAAGCATAAATAAAACTAAATGGTGTAACATGTAGGTATTTATTCCTATAATATAATATATATCTTTATTAAAACTAAGGTCAATTTATTTATAAATTTTAATTTTAATAAAATTAAAGTTAAATTAAAGTAAATTTTTTTATTAAAAATTATGAATGATGTGATGAAGTTAGTTATTATATTGAGATGTGTGAGGAATGTGGTATAAGTTGTTAGTATTTTGATATATGTATAGAATCCAAAATAAAGTTATTTTTTATTTTAAATTATATATATGATATGAAATATGGTTAATTTTTAATATTAAATTTTATGTGTGATGTGAGAGTTAAAACTGATAGGGTTAGTAATTCCAAAAGATATAATATGATTTATTTTAACGATATTTTAAGTTTTATTGAAATTGATCATTTTTTTTCAATTTCAGTCAAGACTAGTACGGAACTAATCGGTTTTATTTCTACTAAAACTCTTATGTTTTTAGGACAAAATTTTTGAAACTTGAATTTTTGAGTAAAATTTAATGATCGTGAATTTTTTTTCTTTTTTGAATCATTTTTTAATTACTTTTTTCTTTTTTAAAAAATTATAATATTTGAAAAAAAAAGAAAACATAGATAGTCGATAAAATTCATATTCATGATTCATGATGCAACTAATGTTACATTAGATCCCTAAAAAGGATTTTTTTTAGGGAACTAAAATCTAAAAAGAAAAGTAATTCTACAATAAGTAAAGATTTTATTTGCTTAAATTATATTTGAGGTGGGCATAAAACGAATGAAAAATTTAAATCGAGAACTTATATAATCGTTTCAAAAAATATGGAGCTATCTAAAATGCAAGCTCAAACTCGATGACCTGAATATAACTTATCCTTGTCAAATAGGAGATATACACCTGTGGAAAGTTTAGGTTGGGGTCTCATATAAAATGATTCAAAAATTATGGACCTATCTAAAATGCAAGCCTAAACTTAATGACCCAAATATAAATTACCTTCTACCTTTCATAATCTAATTAAATGGAAGGTTAATATTTATCTATATCCTACATTAATAATTACAAAAATAAAAAATAAAAAAATTTAAATTCTAATTACCAAATTTATTGCAATGTCCTTATCTTTGTGGTCTCTTTTGAATACTTTTCTAAACATGAAGCCCTCCATTACATAATTTTCAAATTTGCCTTCTCATTTCACTTCAGAAAGCAACCTAATTTAATTAGGAAAAATTACATATAAATCCCTAAAAATTATTTTACATGATGTTGACATGTGGTTCTAGCGCTGCATCACAGCCGTACACGTGGTAAACATTTAGTATGATATTTCGCTAGCTAAGTTCCTTACTTTGCAGGCATCAGAACTCCAATCATCGGCTACGAGGTTTGATCGAGCCACCAAATATCGACCATGAGGTTACAGCTATAGCATTGTCATACCATCGACCATGATGATTCAAACGTGCATATTATAGTCCATGATGTTTCGCCGGATTCCTTCAGAACATACTGATAGCGTGGGCCCCTACCACTCGTTGCAAGTACCCATGAGGCGCACAAAACAAGGACCCGCATGCTCCAACTGCTACGAGTTCCCATAAGGCGCGAAGACCAATAAGCCACTTGCTTCACCCACTACTACCGGCCTTCTTCAAGACCGACAGAAATGGGACTGCCAGCATGTGCTCAACTTTAGGCGTGCATCTCACTCCGGGAAATCAACACTGCGCCCTATAAATATCCTTGAACAGAGCTTCGAAGAGAGAGGAAGAACCAAGGGATAGAAGAACAACAAGGACAACCAGAGTTTCCCGGGTCTTTCTGCTTTCACTGTATTGGAGCCCCAACTGAGAAGTTCTCTCTCTCTTCTTCTCTCCCTCTCTTTTACCCTTGTCAACTGAGCCGCCGTCTCTCGGGACTCTCTCTCCCTCTGCGTTTCTTGGGATTCCCTACATCCTACGTCAACACATACTTAACAATCAAAACTTTAATATTTATCATGCAAAAAGTACAATTTTTATCATATAAATGCATGATTTTATAACAGAACTTGTACATGACTTTTTATGAAAAATATATAATATTAAAAATTTAAATATCAAATATATAAAATAATTAAATTTTATGATATAAACATATTTTTTTAATTATAAAAATGGAAACAACCTATTTTTATATGTACCATATTTACTTTCAACTCATTTCAAATAAATTTAAATAAATGGTTAATAGCAATTGGGTTTTTCGATTTATCTCTATATGCAAGTAGTTTTCTCGACTTTTTAAATTAACTAAATCGGTTACCTAATTTTAGACACTATGCAATTTAGTCTCTCGATATTAATAAATATACTCAATAAATTTTTTTTAATTACTAGATTAAATTGAATATTATATTCATTTAAAATATAAATATGATTTTTAAATTAATCAAATTATTTCACTAATTAAAAAGATATTATTAAATTAATTAATGAATTTATTGATATTATCTCAAATTAAATGATCAACTTAATTGATTTAAAAGCTAGGAAGACTTATTGCTATTAATTCATAAATAAATTCTATATAAATAATATAATGAATTATTATATTTGACAAGGGACCCAAGTATAAATAAAAGTTTAATTTATTTAAAGACATACCGGAAAGTATTTATGTAAAAATTAAGGTAAATTGCACCCGGGCCTCCAAGTTAAAACAATTATTACAAATAGATCCCAACTCAACAAAAATTTTGATTAAAGGTCTCGAGATTGTAATTGTATTGTCATCGAGTCCCACGAAGGATAAAGTCGTTAAAATGTGTATAAATGACCTTCTTGCCCTCAACAAATTTAAGAACACCTTTTTCTTATTTTTTTTTATTTTAATAACATTCATATAATTTTTTTTTAGATCATAATTTTTTATGATATTATTTTTGTTAAGTTCTGCACAAAGGTTATATAGAAAATATACATGCAATAGGATAATATAATAATATGAAATATCTCTATTTGATCATCATAGTGTCAAATGAATCTCGATGAAAAATAAAGGGATGAGATACTAATTCTTATCCCTTACAAGAAAATAATAAATATAGCTAAAAAATAAAAAATATCTAAAGCTTAAAAGAAATAAATATCATACAAATCCTTAAATTAGATGTAAAATCAAATAAGTTTATGATTTTAAAAAATTATCATTTAGATCATTAAGTTGCTGGATAATACTAATTAATTAAATTTTTTCATAAAAAATACCATCAAATATAAATAAATAAATTATTTTACCAAAATTTTTAATTTTCTCTTTATTGTAGTATTTTAGTAATTTTAAAATAAAAATATAAAAAATTATTTTTGAGTCATACTATAATGAAAGTTTGACAAAAATAACTAAAAAGTATTCATGTAAAATATTTAAGGAAAATTTAGGAATTAATTTGAAAAATTAAATAAATGTCTGTTCTCAGATAAATATTATTTTTTAAAATTGTGGACTATCTTGTTATTTCTTTTTATTTGAGGGACTTGTACAAAATTGTTTTAAAAAAAATTCCGTTCGGGCAGTACGCTGATTCGTAATGATTTCCTAATGCCATGAGCCGGACGGAAGTTACGTTTTAAAATTTATTATTATTATTTTTATATATATATATATTTTTTTAGTTTTTTTTTTTTATAATTTTACCCTTTAAATTCTCTGCGAGCACATTTTAGGTTTCAGAGGGGACTGTGAGGCAAAAATCGCAGAACTGCTGCCCTTCGAGAAAGCCGAGAGCCTGGAGAAGAGAAGCCGCCCTACTTTCTCGTTTTCTCTCACAGATCAAGCCGAGAGCTACGGGAAGTTCCTGTGATTTGGCGCTTGAGCGCTTCCGTTGCCCCGTGGTCAAGCGCCTGCATCAAGTTTGGGAAGGAAACAGTGTAAGGATTCCTCCTCCTTCTCCGTTGGCAGCTGCTCTTCGCTTAACTTTGGCCTATGGATCTGGTAAAGGATGAAACGGTTTTGCCAGCGAATTTCAGAAACGGTTTTGCCAGGTTGTTTAGCGTTTGCTGTTTTTATTGGGTTCGCAGGGTTTTGTACTGTTTGATAGTGGATTCGGCTTCAAATTAAATAGAATTGGATTCAAAGTTTGAAGTGACTTCAGTTAAGTGAAAGCGAAGTGGCTTCAAACTTAAATTATGTTTGAGCTAAAAATAGTTTAAAATTAGTTTTGAATATATTTTAATTTATTTTTGTTTGAATGAATAATAATGTTGAAACCTAAAGGGCCTGTTTGACAGTGAATTCAGGTTCAAAATAAATAGAATCGGATTCAAAGTTTGAAGCAGTCTCAAGTAAGTGAAGCAGTTTCAAAAATAAATTTTTTTTGGATGAAAAGTAACTTAAAACTAGTTTTGAATCTATTTTTGTTTGGATGAATATTAATTTAGAAACCACTTCATCTCACAATAAAATCTCAAAAATTAAATTTATAATAAAAGTAAATAAAAAATATTTATTCAAAATTTCATAATTTATTTGAATATTTATTAATTTAAAATTCTCACGAGAATATATATCAAAATTTGAGATATTTAAGGGATGTGGTTATGAGTCAAAAGATAATTTGTTATTATTTTTTAAATTTTAAATTTATCAGATTTAATTATCTCTTAATTTTAGCTTTGAGTGAAATACCAAATTTATTCCCAAATATATTTTTCTAAAAATTTGGGAATAAAGAAGAAGCGATCGCGAGTCTGAAACCACTGTTTCGGTGGTTTCGGCTTCATAGCCTCGAAGCCGTTTCACGCTTCTAAAACGGATTCAGATTTATGAGATAAATCAGAATTGTTTGGCTAATTAATTTTATTAAATTGGCTTCGTCTCGCTTGAAACTGCTTGAAGCGGTCAATCATACAGGCCCAAAATCTTTTGAAATCACGTTTTTGGTGGTTTCGGCTTCGTGGCCATGAGGCTGCTTCACGTTGGTAAAATGGATTCGGTTTCATTCGACTGATCAGACCTGTTTGGCATCTGAATATGTTTCAAATTGCTTAAAACTAGATGAAACGGACTATCAAGCATGGCCATAGTTTTTGCTTGGTTTCGGATTGTGATCCGGATTGCTATGGTCTTTTCATGAGGTTTTCGTGCCTAATCTGCTATTTTCTCGATGAACTGTACTTCCTTAATTTTCATAGGTTTCATCTTCAATAGTTAGCATGTTAGAAAATTTTGCCCTATTGAAGTTCTAAATGTTTGCTGACCTTGCATATATATTTGATCCATGATTGATCAGTTCCGCACTATAAAGTGCTTTAGAAAAAGCTTGTCTTTGATTTTCCCTCTATCATTGCTCCGAGAGTGCTACTCTTGTTCTTCTAATGTCTCCCATTGATTTATCTGACTTGTGGTAAGGGATAAAGAGTTGCATGTCCCGAAATTTTTGCCAGTGTAAAATTTTGCCAAATAGTTTAATAGGGAGCTTGGGTTGATAGGGAATAGTCTTAGATAATTTAGAGAAGTTCAGAGAGAGGAGGAAAGAGTGAGAAGAGGCAGTCGTTGATGCATCAATATTTGCCTCAAAGCCCCCTCCCAGACCTAATGTGCTCGCCGAGAATTTAAAGGGTATCTTGCGTCCTGCTCATGATATTAGGAAATCATTTTGAGTAGGTCCAATGAATTTGAATTTATTACATCAAGGTCATAGTTTTATTTGCATAAAGGTAGGGGTGAGAGTTGGGCTTCAAGATTGATAGTCGTCCGATGTGACAAAAGGAATAATGAGGGATATAAAGAGTTGTAGAGAGTTAACTTCAATAACAACCAAGCCTTAATAGATGATGTATTTCTAATCCCACTGCAACAACTAAGACTTTAATGTGGTGTTCTCTTAGCCTAGTGGGGAATGAAGTTGCTTGACTGTCATGAGATCTCAAGTTCAAATCATACCATTGCAAGTTTCAAATGGGGTGGGGGAAATTATGGACCTCATGGAATAAAAAAAATTAACCCTTAATCCCATTAGGTGGTGTCAACTACATGAATATTTTATTTCTAATGCACTTTACAAATATTTCATTTAGCTCAAAGTATGCAAGGTTGTTCTATAGATTTTCTTGCCATGTCTTTTCTGAATTTTCTTTTTTTCTTTTTACATAAGCAAAATCCAAAAACTCAAAGTTTTTTGAGCTTTTATGGCTTACGATTTATATGTTCAAAGATGATTCTTTTCAAGCTTATTCTTAATTGAGACTACTTCAAACTTCTCACGGATATATACTTTTCTCATTTTGTCATTTCATGATACCTACTTATCCATTTTAGCATTTTCTTTTTTGTAATGCATATTTTATTTGTATGTTTCTGTTTTGCAGATAAGCATTTAGCGTTATATAACATCGCTAGTTTTAATATTGTGCAATGAAATTTATTTTTGTGCTTAAATGAGATTTTTTTATTATATAATAGCCATTTCTTTATGTAATTCATCTTGCTTAGATCCTACTACTAATATTGCGTTCTATTTTATTGTCATTTTATATAATTAAATTGATGTACCTAAACAACTCACTTTTATTAATAAATTGACCACTAACTGTTGCCTCTTTGATACTAGTGTTTCTATATTGATTAAATTTTCACTTTATATATTTAATTTTAGATTTGCTAAAATAATTTTTTTTTGACTCTAAGGCATTTTTTCATAACTTAATTTTTGCCTTAGCCCTATTTCTAGTGTTATTAATAAGAAGGATATCATTTGTAAAAAGCATATACTAAGACATCTTTTTGAATGTGCTCTGTTAGAACTATCATAAGCAATGCAAAGAGATATGAATTTAAAAATAAATCTTAGTATAATCTAAAGGTAATAAAAAAAATCTTAGTCAAACTTCATTGTGTCTAAACACTTGTAATACCTCCTTTATATATGTTTTTAATAACTTGAAAATAAGAAATACAAACTATTTTTTTGTAAAACTCTTTAAAACACTTTTATCAAAAAAGAACTTTTCAAAGTACTTTTTTTAGGATTTTATCATTTTTTCTAAATTGATAAAAATCAAATGCAGATATATTATCTCTCTAAATTTTTCGATTAAATATCTCAACAAATAAATAACTTTCATAGCAAATTTACCTGACATAAGATCAAACTAGTTATGTGATACTGTAGTATCATGATATAATTTATACTTGATCACCTTCTTAAATTTGTAGGGTGCTTATTAGTTTAATTCATCTATATTTGCCCTGTAGCAAAAAATTATTTATATTTGCCACAATCTTTTTCATCACCTTTGTTCTTTTAAATAGGTATCAATTTTATTTATTTATTTATTTGATAGCTTTTTAATCTTTGTGAGTCAAACAACTTCATCTTCTATGCATTTTCAACATCATTGGAATAACTTCCAGTTCTACATCATCAAAAACTAACCATGTAAAAAGTCAAATAGTTGATTGCATGCGTGGATGATGATTAAATATTTTAATTTGTGGGTGACCTTGATGCAATTTTTAGTGACTTTACCACCATTGGGAATTAGTTGAGTGCACATTTAACTCCTTGGATAGGATTCTCAAAGTTAAATATTTGGCTTCACGAGGAAATTAATTGTATCTCATTAGTTTGTTTTTCTTTAATTGAAAATTAGTTGAAGCCTATATATAAGCTACCAAGAGTACAAAAACTATCTTATAAAGTGAGTATGAAATGTAAGATATTTAGTAAAGGCATACCTTGCCCATACAAAAAAGACCCAAAAGAAAATATAAGTACATACTCAACTAAGTTTGATAGTAGTGATGAGTCCAACTAATAGGCTAGTCTTGGAGCTTCTACTCAAATCATGTTAGCTATATGAATCCTTTATTTTTATTGTGCTCTATCAATTAATAAATCTTTATCTAGGTCTAAGTGAGTAAGATCACTCGTTATAGTTTTTCGCCATATCTTCTTTGGTCTTCCTCTTTCTCTTTGTATATGGGCAAAATCTAATAACTCAATTTTTCTAACTGGAGCTTCAATCGGCTTACGATTTATATGTCCAAACCATGTAAGTTGACTTTCTCTAAATATATTCTCAATTAGTGTAACTCCAACTTTCTTGTGAATATACTCATTTCTCGTTTTATTTTTTCGTGTATATCCACACATCCATCTTAACATCTTTATTTCTAAAATACTTATTTTATTTGTATATTTTTTTTTATAGCTCAGCATTCAGAATCATATATCGTTGGTCTTATTAGAATTTTATAAAATTTATCCTTAAGTTTGAATGAAAATTATTTTTTGCACAACACACTAAAAGTATTTCTACATTTTATTTATTCTGCTTGGATCCTATTAATAATGTCATTATCTATTTCACCATTATTTTGTGTGATTGATACAAGGTATCTAAAGTGCTCACTTTTTTTAACGAATTGCTCACTAATTGTCACATCACCAATATAAGTGCTTCTTTTTTGATTAAACGTGCATTCCATATATTCAATTTTTGATTTACTGAGATGAAAATCTTTACATTTTAAAGTATTTCTCCAGAGCTTGAGTTTTGCTTTGACTCCCTCTTTAGTTTTATCAACAAAAATAATATCATTTGCAATGATCATACGCCAAGACATCTCATTATAAAAATTCTATCAAATGTAAATAAATAAATAAACTATTTTACTATTTATTTCTAACAGTTTTTATTTTTCCCTTTATTGGAGTATTTTAGTAATTTTAAAAATAAAATATAAAAATTATTTTTGAGTCATACTATAATAAAAGTTTGACAAAAATAACTAAAAAGCATTAATGTAAAATATTTTAGTTGAATTTAGGGATTAATTTGAAAAATTAAATGAATCTCAATTCTAAAGGACCCAAATATTATTTTTTAAAAATCATGGATTATTTTGCTATTACCCTTTATCTTAGAGACTTGTACAATATTTTTTCTTAAACATTTCGTCAAGTAATACGTCGATACCTGTCGCTAAATGCTAATCATCTACTTGTTCGAACGGTCAAATAATTGTTGGACTAATCAAAATTGGAAACAACTTAATCAATAAATAAACCATTGTCACGTGTCCTTAGCGAATTTGTTATGTTAAAGGCATCCCTGAATCTCCTCTTTATAAAATGAGATTTTCCTGACCCTTGATTCTAGTCGCTATTTCGGACTCGATTCCTCTTCGTCTTCCTCCCATGATGTTAGGGTTTACACTGAGTTGTCGACTCTTTCCCTTTGACATTAAGTTTCCCTACTATTCGTTCCCTCTTCCCTCTTTTTGATTTTTTTCTATATTTTAGAATCCATTGTTCTCTGAATTCTTTCTGTGCTGAGAAAGATGGCTTCAATTCGTTTTCGTTAGAGATTTCCTTTATGCCGTAATATTGTGGAAAATGATGGTGAATGAGTAAGTTTTGATTAAAAAATGAAAATTTTGTTGATTTTTATTTTAATAATCATGTGCCTTTGTTGTTAGACTTAAAAGAAGCAATTTTACTATTGTGAATCCATTGTGAGTGCTTATTTGGTAATGTTTTTTATTCCTTTTTTTTAGAGGTGGCAATTTGTAACCGTACCCGATTAAACCGCTCCGACCCGCCCCTAATGGGACGGGTATGAGTAATAAAATTTTACCCGCGACCCGCAACCCGCCTCGCCTCATTTGTGAAAACTAGAATAGGGGCGGGGCGGAAACAGGTATGGGGCGGGTAAGCTTAATGAATAATATATAGTGGGGCGGGTATGGGTATTTATAAACCCGACCCAAACCCACCCCGTTGCTATTCCTACTCTTTTTTCTTGTAAATAAGAATTTTCTTTATGTATCCAAATAAGCAGAAGAATCTAATAGCTTGAGAAATGTGAAGTTAGGAGGCCCCTTGAGGAAGTTTGGTTCACATAAGGCCTGTTAACGATTTGATTTCGAGTCGATCCATCCCCATCTTAAGATTGAATTGAAGGTTTTAGATTTGATCTTGATACAACAACAATAACAACCAAGCCTTAATCCCACTAGGTGGGGTCGGCTACATGAATCCTTTGTTTCCATTGCGCTCTATCAGTTACCAAATTCTTACCATAATCAAAGCAAAAAGATACGGACTTAAAGCCGAGCCTTGGTGTAATCCAACTGTAATAGGAAAATCCTTAGTCAAACCTCATTGTGTCTGAACAGAGGTAACAGCTCCTTCATACATGTCTTTAATAACTTGAATATAAGCAGTGCAAATCTCTCCAAAGATTTGATTTTGATCCAATTCAAAAAATAAACGAAAAGAGTTTGATCTGAACTATAGTTGATACAACTTTCGATTAATTTTTGATCTTTCATTCAAAATCTTAAGTATAAATATCTTTATTTATTCAATCAAATTAAATTATATTGTTTATTTCAATCTAATTGTTGAAAGTGAAAACAAAAAATTAATTTACAATTAACAAGTTTTGAATAAAGGTTATGAAAGAAATTCTGATCTAGTCTTCCACTAAATTATTGTGAAAAAACTAATCAAGTTATATATATATATATTATAAATAATTTTTTTTATTTTTTTAATTGATCTGATTTCAAGTTGGTTTAATCTGATCTTACACCGATTCAAAATTGGATCAATAAAAGTTTCAAGCATAAAATTGTCAGTGGATCGTTCTCGATTCGATCTAAAATCCGATTTAAGTTTTGATCGATCTTTGATTTTTGATATTCGAGCCAAGTTAACAAACAGCCTTGGTTTCACAGAAGTTCAAAGTTGTCTGTATGTCATTTTCTTTTTTTTTTTGAAAATGAATTTCTTGGTGAATTAGTTAGTAAAGCAGAATCTTGTAAGATGATGGCATGAATATGGAATGTTTCGGCTTGGAGTGGTACTGTGTGCAGAAAAGTTAAGATGAAGAATGTTTCAAGGAAGTTTTCCTTGTCATTGATATGTCCCTTGCTATGTATCATTCTCACGAAAAAAAATTACGAGATAAGATCGGCACTTATATATATCATATTGAATTTGATACAAGATCCTTTTTCAGGTAAATTTTATGTTTTATTTGTGAATTTGACTCTATATATAAGTTCTTTTCCTTTAATTCAAGATGACAGCGACAGGGTGCTTTGCAGAAACTGAAATAGTCGTTCAGAGTATGAAATCATTTTATTTTATTTCATTCTAGCACTTAGTTTAGAACTTGTTAATACTGTAATGCATTTCTGTTCATTAATACTTAATACTAAGATCGACTCTTTAGATTTATGTTTGATTTTGTTATTGATCGTCTGTTATGCATTTTTTTTCTGTGGGCAATTGCAGCTGAGGGGCCTAAAGGGTTTTGGGAATGGCTGTTAATGATCAAACTTTGAAAGGGACCAAGGATAGTTATACCAAAGATGGAACAACTGATATCCATGGCAATCCTGCAAACAGGGAGAAAACTGGCAACTGGAGGGCTTGCCCATTTATTCTTGGTACTTTTAGTTTTCTTTATACCTGCTGTATGTCAATTGCTATTAATTTCTCTTCATCCTAACATAATCATGTTATCTGACTCTTCCATCTATAGCTAATGAGTGCTGTGAAAGATTGGCGTATTATGGAATGAGCACCAATCTCGTGAACTACATGAAATTCCGTCTCAATGAAGGGAATGCTGTGGCATCGAAGAATGTGAATAACTGGTCAGGAACGTGCTACATCATGCCATTGCTTGGAGCTTTTGTGGCTGATGCTTATTTGGGTCGATATTGGACAATTGCAGTCTTTATGATCATCTACATCATTGTAATACCTGTTATCAAAAATCGCATTATTTGATCTTCTTTGAGATCTTAACAAGAGTGAAAATTAAGTAGTTTCTTGTATGTAGGGATTGGCTCTTCTAACCATGACAGCATCTGTGAAGGGGCTGAAACCTGTCTGCCATGGTGGTGTTTGTGACCCAACTTCAGGACAAATCGCAGCAGTTTTTGTTGCTCTTTATCTCATTGCACTCGGAACTGGAGGAATCAAACCCTGCGTCTCTTCCTTCGGTGCTGACCAATTCGATGAATCTGATCAATCGGAGAAGAAAAGCAAGACCTCTTTCTTCAACTGGTTCTATTTCTCAATCAACATTGGAGCACTTATTGCTTCATCTGCACTGGTGTATGTACAGACTCATGTGGGATGGGGTTGGGGGTTTGGAATCCCAGCAGTCGCAATGGCTATAGCTGTTGCTAGCTTCGTCATTGGCACACCGTTATATCGGCACCAGAAACCAGGAGGCAGCCCCTTAACAAGAATCGCCCAAGTTCTAGTTGCATCGATTAGGAAATCTGGTGTTAAGGTTCCAGCCGACAAGTCTTTATTGTACGAGGTTTCTGATAAAGAGTCTGCAATTGAAGGAAGTCGCAAGCTCGAGCACACTGAACTGCTAAAGTAAGTTTTCAAATGAGTCTCTTTCTGTATTGATAATGTTGTGTGTGTTGAACAATTCAAGAAAGATGCTTCTTTTATCTGATTTTTCATCTTATAATTGGCATATTCTGCTTGAAGTCTCAACATGTTCACACGATTTAGTTCCCTATGCGCTCATGTTTAAGGACCTCTTTTATTATTGCACCTAGGTTCTTTGATAAGGCAGCTGTGGAGACACAGGAGGAGAAAGCTAACACTGATCCTGATCCGTGGCGGCTTTGCTCCGTCACCCAGGTCGAGGAGCTCAAGAGCGTGGTGCGGCTTCTCCCTGTTTGGGCCACTGGCATCATGTTCTCCACCGTATACAGTCAGATGAGCACCATGTTTGTCCTCCAGGGCAACACTCTGGACCCACACATGGGACCCAACTTCGAGATCCCTGCCGCTTCCCTTTCCATCTTTGACACCATCAGTGTCATTTTCTGGGTCCCAATCTACGACCAAATAATCGTCCCAATTGTCCGTCAGATCACCGGCAATGAGCGCGGGTTCACCCAGCTGACTCGAATGGGAATCGGCCTCTTCATCTCCATCTTCGCCATGGTCTCTGCGGGCCTTCTCGAGCTGGTCAGGCTCAGCATCATAAAGAGGCATAACTTGTATGACTACACAGGCTTCTTGCCAATGTCTATCTTCTGGCAGATTCCACAATACTTCATTGTTGGAGCAGCTGAGGTCTTCACTTTCATTGGGCAATTGGAGTTCTTCTATGATCAGGCGCCTGACGCCATGCGAAGCATGTGCTCGGCATTGTCTCTCACCACTGTTGCTCTCGGAAGCTACCTGAGCTCTCTGCTCGTCACCGTCGTCACCGACATCTCGACCAGGAACAGGAAACTTGGCTGGATTCCTGATAATCTGAACAGAGGCCATTTGGATTACTTCTACTGGCTGTTGGCTACTCTGAGCTTCATGAACTTTTTGGTATACCTTTTGATTGCCAAGGCTTACACCTATAAGAAGCCAGTGCAGATTGGAGGTTGATGTTTATATTTACAGTGGAGAAGAGAAACACATTTAATGGAAGTTTTCTGGGCCTCATTTTATTCCTTTTTAGGAGCCTGTAAATTGGCTTTCCAAAATAATGGCATTTGTTTTGGTTAGTGGGATAATAAGATTGTGTAGATATATGCATGACAGCAAATTGCTTTGCATCATCATGATATTATTTTCTTAGGAAAAATTATATGTTTCGTCCCAAAAATTTATTATTTTCAGGCGGCATCTTTAATGTCTATTATTTTCAGGCAGCATCTCTCATTTTGGGGTGAGTTTATAGGCAGCAAACATCCTGTTGCTGTATCAAAATAATGAACTTTGGGGTGCTGCTTGAAAATAATAAATTTTTTGGGGTAACAGAAGTAAATTTTTTTTTTCTTTAATTTTATATTTGGGCTTCTTGGGTTTGATCTTGTCTATGTTTTTTTTTGGCAAATTTCATATGTAAAATCATACCAAGCAGAAAATATATGCACAGTATGCATGTTTTTAATTATGTGAGCAAAATTATTGTATATATATATATATATAATAAAATATGATATATATGTAAGTAAAATTGTTATGTATAAATATATTATAATACATATAAGAACAAAAATATTATATATATATTACATAATATGATACATATATGAGAATATTTATAATATTTAAAATATATTATAATACATATGTGAGTAAAATTATTATATATTATGTAAAATATCATATAGATATATGCAAATTTATTGCGTATGAGATATATTAAAATACATATATGAATAAAATTATTATGTAGTGGATAAAATATCATAATACATGAGCAAAATTATTATATGTGCAAGCCGAAGCCCAAAGGCCCAAGCTCAAAACCTGAATCCCAAGGCCAAAAGCTCGAAGAACTAAGCCCAAATCTCGAATGCCAGAGCCTGAAGCTCCATGCCCGAAGCCCTATCCTTGAAATCAAAATCCCAAGCTCAAATCCCAAAGCATAAAGCCAAAAGGCCCAAGATCATAAGCTAATTCCCAAGGCCTAAAGCCTAAAGCCCAAAGCTCGAAGAACTAAGCCCAAATCTCGAATGCCAAAGCCTGAAGTTCCATGCCTGAAGCCTCATCCCCGAAACTCAAAGCCCCAAGCTCAAATCCCAAAGCTTGAAGCCTAAAACATGAAGGCTTAAGCTTAAAGCTCGAAACCCAAATTTTGAAGCCCAAAGTACGAAGGGCCAAGCTAGAAGCCCAATACCTGAAGTTCTAAACTAGAGGCCTCAAGCCTAAATCTTGAAGCTCGAAGATCGAAGCTCGAACCTTGAAGCTCGAAGTTCGAAGCTTGAAGCTCGAAGCTCGAAGCTCAAAGCTCGATGAACAAAGCCCAATGATTGAAGATTGAAGCTCGAAGCTCTAAAGGCTCGAAGCCTGAAGTCCGAAAGCCCAAGCCTGAAGCTTGATTGCCCAAGCCCGAAGATTGAAGCCCAATGACCAAAGGCCTAAGCTTGAATCCTGAAGCCAAAAGTTCGAAGGCCGAACACCGAAGCTTGAACCCCAAATACCTAAAGACAATGCTTGGAGCCCAAAGCTCAAATCCAAAATCTTCAAACTCTAAGGCCAAAGTCAAAGGCCAAAGCTTAAAATAAAAAGCATGAAGCCTAATGCTCAAATGCTTAAGCTTAAAATTTGAAGTCCAATCCCATGCCTAATGCTCGAAAAAACTTAAATCCTAGGTCGGAAGCATGAACCCTCTATGTGCAAGCTTCATGACTGTAGCCCGAAGCCTAAAGCCCAAGCCTAAAAGGTCATGCCTAAAGCCAAAAGTCCCATGCTAGAAGCTTAAAGCTTAAGGTGTCAAGTCCAAATCCTGACGACCAAAGGCCCAATTCTACAACCTGAAGGCCCAAGCTTGATGTAAAGCCCGAAGTCCGAAATTGTAATACAAGGGTTTGAAGGTCCATGCCCAAAGCCTAGAACCTGAAGCCCAAAGTTTGAAGGCCAACACCTAAACCTCGAAGCCCAAAGTTCGAAGCTCTAAGCCTAACATTGAAGGCCCAGGCCCAAAGCTCAATGCCCAAAGTCTAAAACCTGAAGCCTGAATCCAGAATCTTAAATCCCGAAGCATAAAGTGCGAAGGCCAAAGGCCCAATGCAGAAACCTAAAGCTGGAAGGTCTAAGCCCAAAGACTGAAGCCGAAAAACACAAGCCTAAAGACGGAAGGCCAAACCTTGAATCCCAAAGCCTGAAAGGCCTAACCTTGAATCCCAAAGCCCAAAATTTGAAGGTCGAGGCCCGAAGCCTAAACCACAAATATTGAAAGACTAAGATCGAAAGCCAAAGCTCAAATTCTGAAGCTTCAAGCTCAAATCCTGAATCATGAAAATGCAAAGCATAAAGCATAAAGCCCAAAGCCATAAACCTAAAAACCTAAGGTTGAAGCCAAAAGCTTGATGGCTTGAGCCAGAAGCCTAAGGCCTAAAGTCGAACACACAAGCCCCAAGTTCAATAGCACAAGCTCGAAGCTGGAAGCCCGAAGGCCAAAAGCTCAATCTTAGAATGTCGAAGACCCACATCAAGCTAGGATGATTGAAGGCCGAAGCACAAACCCAAAGCTTAAGGCTTGAATCCTGAAGCCCAATCCTAAATCCTGAAGGCCCAAGCACAATTCTTAAACATTAAAGCATAAATCCTAATGCCCAAAACCCGAACAATAAGGCTTAAAGGCCCAAATCTCAAGCCAGAAATCGGAAGGCTATAAAGCCAGAAAATTGAAGCCTAAACTACTAAAGACCAAGCCTAAATGTTAAAGCCTGACGGCCTAGCCCGAAGGCCAAAACCTGATGGATAAATGCCCATGCCCGAAGCCTGATGCATGAAACCCAAAGCCTGAAGGCCCTTGAAGCTTCAAGTCTAAAGACCAAAGCTCGACGGCCAAAGGCCGAAGCCTGATGCTCTAATTCCGATAGCCTAGGCTTGAAGCCTGAACCCTCTATGTGCAAGCTTGAAGACCATAGCTTGAAGCTTAAAATTCGAAGCGCGAAGCCTGTTGCCCAAACCCCAAGCCCAAAAGGTCGTACCAAAAACCCAAAGGCACACACTGAAAGCCAAAAGCCTAAAGTCTTATCCCCAAATCTCGACAACCGAAGGCCCAAGACTGCAACCTGAATGCCTAAGATTGTGCCTGAATCCTAAAGCCGAAAGACCAAAATTGCAAAGATTAGTGCCCAAGCCCTAAGACTAGAACATGAAGCCCAAAGTTCAAAAGCCAAGCTTAAAGGTTGAAGCTTAAATCTCAAAGCCCAAAGGCCCAAACTCGAAGTCTGAAACTCCAAGCCTAAACATCGAAGACCCAGGCCCAAAGATCAAAGCCCAAAGCCCAGTGCCCAATGCCTGAAGCTAGAATTCAGAATCTTATAGCCTGAAGCACAGAGTGCAAAGGCAAAAGGGCCAATCCCGAAGCCAAAAGCCTAAAGCCTAATGGCCCGAAGCTTGAAGCCCGAAAGCCCAAGCCCGAACACCCAAGCGCAATGACTAAAGGCTTAGCTAAGCTTGAACCCTGAAGCTCGAAGTTCGATGGCCTAACCTAGAAACCTAAAACCCAAATACTGAAATATTGTTCCCGAAGCCCAAAGGCTAAAGCCTAATTCCCAATTTCCCAAGCCTAAAATTTTGCCCAAGCCTAAAATTTGAAGCCCAAAAAGTAAATGCCCATGCCTTAAGCTCGAATCCCGGTCGCCTAGGCCAGATGCTTGAACCATCCACGTGCAACTTGAAGACCATTGCCTGAAGCTTGATGCTTGAAGCTTGAAGTTCGAAGCCCAAAGCCAAAATTCCAAGCCCAAAAGGTCATATCAAAGACCAAAGGTTTATGCTAGAAGCTTAAAGCTTGAAGTTCTACGCCCAAATCCTGATAATTAAAGGCCCATGCCTACAACTAGAAGGCCTAAAGCCCGAAGATCAAAATTGCAATAGCAAAGCTCGAAGGTCCATGACCAAGCCTAGAAGATGAAGCCCAAAGTTCGTAAGCCAAGCTTAGAGCCCGAAGTCTCAAGCTTTAATCTAAAAGCCCGAAGGCCTAAGCTCGAAGTTTGATACTCATAGTCTAAACATCGAAGGCCAAAGCCCAAAGCCCAAAGGCCAAAGCCCAAAGCCCAATGACCAATGCTTGAAACCTAATTCTAGAAATTTATTGCCCGAAGCATAGAGTGCAAAGGCTAAAGGGCTAATGTCGAAGCCTTAAGCCTCAAGCCTCAAGCCTAAAGCTTAAAGGGCCAAAGCCTGAAGCCCGAAAGCCCAAGCCCAATGATTGAAGGCCTTAGCTTGAATCTTGAAGCCCAAAGTTTGAAGGCCCAACCCCAAAGTCTAAACCCCAAATACTAAAAGACTGTGACCAGAGCCCCATGCTCAAATCTTGAAGCTTCAAACTCTAAGGCTAAAGGCTAAAGCCCAAAATACAAAACATAAAGCCTAATACCAAAATGCCCAAGCCTGAAATTTGAAGCACAAAGTGCAGAAGCCCATGTTTGAAGTTTGAATGCTAATGGCCTAAGCCTGAAGCTTGAACCCTTTAAGTGCAAGCTTGAAGACGAAAGCCCGAACGCTGTAGCCCTAAGCCTGAAGCTCGAAGGCCAAAGGCCGATGGCCGAAGCTAAAAGCCCAAATTCATAAGCCTGAAGCCAAAAATCTGAAGGCCCATGCTCGAAGCCACAAGTCTTGAACTCCAAACCCGAAGTCTGAAGCATAATGCTTGAGATTAGAAGGCTAGAGCCCAACATAAAAGCTAAAGCCCAAAAGTCAAAGCACGAAGCTCAAAGGCTGATGGCCAAAGCCAGAAGCCTAACGACCTAAGCTTGAAGCCAAAACTTGAAGGCTTATACTCGAAGACAGAAGGCCTAACCTTGAAGGCTCAAGTTCGAAGCTTTAATGCTCAAGCCTGAAGACCAAAGCCCGAAGGCAAACAGCTCAATGGTAGAAGGTCAAAAATCCAAGATTGGACTCAAAATCTCAAAGGTCGAAGCTCAATCCCAATGCCTGAAGGCTCAAGGATAACTCCCAAAGTCTAAAGCTCAAATCCTAAAACCCAAAATCTGAAGCTCAACAACAGATGCCAAAAGCCTACTGCCGAAAGACCAAACACCAAAGCCTGATA
Source organism: Apostasia shenzhenica (assembly GCA_002786265.1). Taxonomy (NCBI): domain Eukaryota; kingdom Viridiplantae; phylum Streptophyta; class Magnoliopsida; order Asparagales; family Orchidaceae; genus Apostasia; species Apostasia shenzhenica. Next base: position 3,646,820 of record KZ452012.1, on the reverse strand, counting down.
ATTGAAGTCTGAAATACAAAATTCCAAGACCAATGCTTGAAACTCAAAGCTAAAAAGCTTAAGCCCGAAGCCCAAAGATCAAAGGCTAAAACCAAAACCCAAAAGCCTAAAGCGTAAATCCCAAAGCCCAAAGGCCCAAGTCGAAGTTCGAAGATCAAAGCCAAAACATCGAAGGCCTAGGCCCAAAGCTCAAAGCCCAAAGCTCAAAGCCCAAAGCCCAAAGCCCAAAGCTCAAAGCCCAAAGCCCAAATCCTAAAGCCCAAATCCAAAACTTGTAGCTCAAAGCATAAAGTCTGAAGGCCAAAGGCACAATGCTGAAGCCTAAAGGCCTAAGGCCTGATAGCCCAAGCCCGAAGATCGAAGCCCAAAACTGAACACCTAAGCTTGAATCATAAAGCCGAAGGTTCCAAGGCCCAAGCCCAAAGCCTGAACCCCAAATACTGAAAGACTAAGCCCGGGTGGTCTAAGCCTGATGCTTGAAACCTCTATGTGCAAGCATGAACACTGAAGTCCGAAGATCGTATCCTGAAGCTTGAAAATCGAAAGGCCAAAGCCTGAAAATCAAAGCCCAAACCACTAAAGACCAAGCATAAATTCTAAAGCCTAATGGCCAAGGCCCAAAGCCCAAAGCCCAAAGCCAAGTGTCATGCCCGAGGCCCAAAGCTCAAATGCCCATGCCGGAAACCTAAATCTTGAAGTCCTAAGCCCAAATCTGACGACCAAAAGCTTTGATGCCTGAATCTAAAAGCCCGAACACTAAAATTGCAGTACCAAAGCCTGAAGGTCCAGGCCCAAGGCTTAGAACCCGAAGCCCAAAGTTCAAAGGCCAAAGCCTAAACCCTCAAACTTGATGCTTAAATCACAAAGCCTGAGTGCCCAAGCTTGATGTCCGAAGCTCGAAGCCTAAACATCGAAGGTCTAGGCCCAAAGATCAATGCCCAAAGCCCAAAGCATAATACCTCAAGCTCGAATCCAGAAAGTTATAACCAGAAGTGTAGAGTGCGAAAGCCAAAGGGCCAATGTCGAAGGCTAAATGCTAAAGCCTAAAACCCAAATGCCCAAGCCTAAACTGTAAAGCGCAAAGCGGAAACGCCCATGCCTGAAGCTCGAATAATGATTGCCTAAGCCTAAAAATTGAATCGGCTTTGTGCAAACTTGAAAATTGTCACCCGAAGACCATATCTCGAAGCTTGAATCTCGAAGGCCGAAGGCCCATGGCCGAAGCTATATGCCCAAATTCTTAAAACTCGAAGCTTGAAACCCAAAGCCCAAAGGCGCAAGCTTGAAGTTCTAAGCCTAACGCCCGAGATTAGAAGGCCCTAGCCTAAAGCCCAGGCCCAAAGCCAAAAGCCCAGGACCAAAGCCCAAAGACATACCCAGGCCCAAAGCCCAAAGACATAAGAAAGCATGAAGGCCTGAGCTCCAAGCCAGAAGGCCTAAACTCGAAGGCTATCGACCGAAACTCGAATGGACGTGCCCAAAGCCTGAGGCCCAAAAGCTCAACACCAAAAGGTCAAACACCCAAGACAGAGCCTTTCCCCAAGACAGAGCCCGAAAGCTTGAATGTCGAAGCTCAAACCCAAAGTTTAAGGCCTGAATCCCAAAGACCAATCCTACAGCCCAAAGACCCAAGCACAATTCCCGAAGCCTAAAGCCTAAATCCCAAAGCCTGAATGCCCAAACTCAATGTTCGAAGCTCTAAGCCAAAACATTAATGGCCCAGGCCTAGAGCTCAATGCCAAAAGCCCAAAGCCCAAATGCCCAGGCCTAAACTGTAAAGCCCAAAGCGAAAACGCCCATGCCGGAAGCTCGAATCCTATTTGCCTAAGCCTGAAAATTGAACCCATTATGTGCAAACTTGAAAATTGACACCTGTAGACCGTATCTCGAAGCTTGAATCTCGAAGACCAAAGGCCCATGGCTGAAGCTAGATGCCCAAATTCTTAAACTCATGCCAAAAGTCTGAAGGGCCAAGCCATATGGTCTAAACTCGAAGCTTGAAACCCAAAGCCCAAAGGCACAAGCTTGAAGGTCCAAGCTTAATGCCCGAGATCAGAAGGCCAAGGCCCAAAGCCCAGGTCCAAAGCCCAAAGCCCAGGCCCAAAGCCCAAAGCCTAAGCCCAAAGCCCAAAGACCTAAGAAAGCTTGCAGGCCTGAGTTCTAAGCTAGAAGGCCTAAACTCGAAGGCTATCGACTGAAACTCGACTAGACATGCCCGAAGCCCGAGGCTTAAAAGCTCAACACAAACACCCAAGACAGAGCACGAAAGCTCGAATGTCGAAGCTCAAACCCAAAGTTTAAGGCCTGAATCCCAAAGATCAATCCTACAGCCCAAAGACCCAAGCACAATTCCCAAAGCCCAAAGCTTAAATCCCAAAGCCTGAATGCCCAAGCTCAAAGTCTGAAGCTCGAAGCCTAAACATCGATGGCCCAGGCCCAAAGCTCATTACCTAAAGCCCAAAACCCAAAGCCTAAAGCTCAAATCCAGGATCTTATAGCCAAAATCACAAAGTTCGAAGGCCAAAGGACAAAGGCCCAATGCTGAAGCCTAAAGCCAAAAGGTCTAAGCCAAAAGTCATAGCTCGAAGACCGAAGCCCAAAGCACGAAGTTCGAAGGTTGAAGCCTGAAGCACGAAGTTAGAAGGCCGAACCCTGAAGCATGAAGTTTGAAGGCCGAAGCCCTAATCTTGAACCCCAAACACAAAAAGTCTAAGCTCAAAGCCCGAAGCTCTAATCCCAAATATTCAAACTCAAAGGCCAAAGGCCTAAGCCCAAAATACAAAGCATGAAGCCTAAAGTCCAAATGCCCAAGCTCAAACCTTGAAGCCCAAAGTGCAAAGTCCCATGCCTGAAGCTCAAATCCTGATGGCCGACGCTTGAACTCTATTTGTGCAAGCATGAAGATCGAAGCCCGAAGACAGTTGCTCGAGGCCTGAAGCTAGAAGGCCAAAGCCCGTTGGCCGAAGCTAGAAGCCAAAATTCTTAAGCCTAAAACCAAAAGCCTGAAGGCCCATGCCTGAAGCCATAAGACCAAAAATTGAAGCCCGAAGCTCAAACCTCCAAGCTTGAAAGTGCAAGCCTAACGTCTGATATCAAAAAACCCAAGCCCACAGCCCCAACCAAAAGCCCAAAGCCCAAACCTTGAGGCTCAAAGCATGATGGCCAAATCCAGAAGAATACAGACCTAAGCTTGAATCCAAAGGCTTGAAGGCCTGAGCTTTAAGCCAGAAGGCCTAAGATCAAAGGCTCAAGTCCGAAGCTCAAATGGTCAAGCCTGAAGCTCAAAGCCCAAAGGCTAAAAGCTCAACGCCAAAAGTTCGAAGGCCCAAGACCATGCTCGAAATCTTGAAGGTTGAAGCTGAAACCCAAAGCTTACGGCTCAAATTGTGAAGCCAAATCCTGAAGCCCAAAGATTCGAGCACAATTCTCAAAGTTTAATGCTCAAATCCTAAAGCCTAAAACTCGTACCATAAAGCCTAAAGGCCAAAGCCTTAGTCCCAAAATCGGAAGGCTAAATTCGTAAAATCAAAGCACAACCCTCTAATACCAAGCTTAAATTCTGAAGCGTGATGGCCAAATCCTGAAGGCCAAAGTTTGATAGACGAATGACAAACCTCGAAGCCTGAAGCCCGATGCCCGAAGCCCAAGCCCAAAAGGTCATGGCCAAAGCCCGAAGGCCTACGCCGGAAGCCTGAAGGTTGTAGTCCCAAGCTCAAAGCCCAATGGACCAAGGCCTACTCTCGCAACCAGAAGGCCCAAGATTAATGCCTGAATCCTAAAGCCTGAAGATCAATGCTGCAAAATCAAAAGCCCAAAGGTCCATGCCCAAATCCTAGAACATAAAGCCCAACGTTAGAAGGCCAAAGCCTAAACCCTGAAGCCTGAGCTTAAATCTCAAAGCCCGAAGCCCCAAGCTTGAAGTTTGAAACTTGAACCCCAAAGCTCAGTGCCCAAAGCCTAAAGCTCAAAGCCTAAATCCCAAAACAAGAGTTTTACATCCCAAAGAACACAGTTCGAAGTCCAAAGGCCCAACGCCAAAGGCTAAAGCATAAAGGTTTAGCCAAAAACATAATGCCGGAAAGCCTAAGCCTGAAAATTGAAGCTCAATGGCCGAAGGCCTAAGCTTGAATCCCAAAGCCCGAAGTTTGAAGGTCGAAGACTGAAGCCTGAACCCCAAATACCGAAAGACTAAACCCAAAGCTAAAGCTGAAATCTTGGAGCTTCAAACTCATATGCCAAAGGCTGAAGTTTAAAAAACAAAGCATGTATCCTCAAACCCAAATGCCCAAGCATGAAGCTTAAAACACAATGCGCAAAAGACCATGCTTGAAGCTCAAATCCTGATGGCCTAAGCATGAAGCTTCAACTAGCTTGAAGACCAAAACCTAAATTTTGGAGCCCGAAGCCTAAAGCTTGAAGGCTGAAGGCGAATGCCTAAAGCTAGAAGCCCAAATTTCTAAGCCTGAAGCCAAAAACCGAAAGCCACAAGACCTAAATACGAAGCTCGAATCCCAAAGGCCTAAGCTTGAAGATCAAAGCACAACAATCGAACACATAATCTTGAATTCCAAAGCCCGAAGCCTGAACCCTAAATACTGAAAGTCTAAGCCTGAAGCCCCAAGCTCAAATCCCTAAGTATCAAACTCAATGGTGAAAGGCCCAAGCCTAAAATGAAAGGCACGAAGCCTAAAGCCCAAATGCCCAAGCCTAAAGTTTGAAGCCCAAAGCGCAAAAACCCATGCGTGAAGCTTGAATCTTGATGGCCTGATCCTAAACCTTGAACCCTCTATGTGCTTGGGACATGCTTTGTGCTTCCTGCTATAAATTTGTTTTGGGTTTCAGGCTATGGGCTTTAGGCTTTCGGCCATTAGCTTTTGGCCTGGGGCTTTGGGCTTTGGAATTCGGCATTGGGCATGGTCCTTTGATGTTTACGCATCAAGCTTCGGACTTCGAGCTTGGGCCTTTGGGCTTTGAGATTTAAGCTTTAGGCTTCAGGGTTTGGGATTTAGCCTTTGAACTTTGGGCTTCGGGTTCTAGAATTTGGGCATGGACCTTTAAGCTTTGGTTTTGCAAATTGTCTTTTGGCTTTTGGAATTTTGGCATCAAGCAAGGCCTTTGGTTACGGGCTTGGGCTTGGGACTTCAAGTTTCTGGCTTCTGGCTTGGGCCTTCTGGCTTTGGGCATGACCCTTTATGCCTGGGCTTTAGTTTATGGGCTTTGGGCTTCAGCCTTGGGCATTCGCCTTTATGCTTAGGCCATTAGGTTTTGGCCTTTAGGCTTAGTCTTTAGTGGTTTGGGCTTTGGTTGTTCAGGCTTTGGCTTTAGAATTTGAACTTCAGACTTTGCTAGTTGTGACTTCGGGATTTGGGCCTTAAGCTTTAGGTTCAAGCTTCAGCATTCGAGCTTGCAGGTTTGAATTTTGGTCTTCAAACTTCAGGGTTCGAGGTTTTTGCGTTTGAGATTCAGACTTTGGACTTGAGCCTTCAGGATTAGATCTTCGAGCTACGAGCTTCAATATTCAATCATCGAGTTTCAGGATCTAGGCTTCAGGTTATACCTTTTGGCTTCAGGATTTGGGCTTGAAGCTTTGAGTTTAGGACATCAAGCATTTGGCTTTTTGCTTGTCCGTTTGCACTTTGGGCTTCAGGATTTGGGTTTTGGGCTTCAAGCATGAGCCTTCATGTTCTAGGCTTCAGGCTTTGGGATTTGAGCTTGGGGCTGCAGGTTTTGGGGATGAGGCTTTGGGCCTGGAGCTTTAGGCTTTGGCAACCATGCTTTGAGCATTCAGGCTTTGATGCCTTGGGATTAAGGTTTTCGAGCTTCAGCTTAGACCATAAGCCATCGAGGTTAGTGCTTCATGCTTCCGGCTTTGGCCTTTTAACTTCAGGCTTTGGGCATCGGGCTTTAGGTTTGAAACTTTAGGTTTAGGGCTTCGGGCTTTGGGTTTGAGCTTTGATCATAATGCTTTTTGGCTCTATATTGGGTCTTCGACCATCTGAACTTGAGATTTTAGCCTTAGGCCTTCTGGCTTAAGCTTCAGCATTCAAGATTCAGATATGAGCCTTCGAGTTTAGGCCTTCTGGCTTATAGCTCAGTCTTTCAAGGTTTTGACTTCAAGATTAGGCCTTTAGGCTTTTTGTTATGACCATCAGCCTTTAAGCTTTGGGCTTCGGGCTTTGGCTTTCAGGTTGGGCTTGGTCCTTTGGGCTTCCGGATTCGGCCCTTGAGTTTCAAGTTTTGGCCTTGTGTCTTCGGGCTTGGGCTTTGGGCTTTTGGCTTCAAGCTTAAGAATCCAGAATTGATCTTCATACTTTGGTCTTCTAGTTTGCACATAGAGTGTTCAAGCTTCAGGCTTAGGCCATCAGGATTCATGCTTCTTGCATGGGCTTCTGCACTTTTGGCTCCAAACTTCTGGCTTGGGCATTTGTGCAAGTTTCATGCTTTGTGTTTAGTCTTGGGACTTCAGCCTTTGAGGTTGAAGCTTCGGGATTTGAGCCTCGAGCTCCGGGCTTAGTCTTTTAGTATTTGGGATTTAGGCTATGGCCTTAGGCCTTTGAACTTTGAGCTTCAGATATGAGCCTTCGAGTTTAGGCCTTTGGGCTTCCGGCATTGGGCTTCTGGCTTAGTCCTTCGTACTTTGGGCTTTAGAATTTGGGTTTTAGGCTTCAAGCTCGAGCCTTCATGTTTTAGGCTTCAGGCTTTGGGATTTGAGCTTGGGGCTTTGAGTTTCAGGAATGAGTCTTCGGGCATGGAGCTTTAGGCTTCAGCATTCGGGATTTGGGCATAGTTCTTCGAGCTTTGGGCATAGTTCTTCGAGCTTTGGGCTTTATGCTTTAGGCCTTGGGATTCAAGTTTTGAGCTTGGGCCTTTGTGCTACAGGTTTTAGGCTTTGGCCTTCTTTCTTTGGGAATCATGCTTCAGGTTTTGGCCTTTGGGCTTCAACTTTCAGCCTTCAGAATTCGACATTCGGCCTTTGTGCTTTGAGCTTCAGGCTTCGGGCTTCAAGCTTGTGCTGTTAGGCAGCAGGCTTCGAGCTTCGAGCATTAGTCTTGGGCCTTTGGGACTCAAGCTTCAAGCTTCAAAATTCAGACTTAAATCTTCGAGAATGGGGCATCTAGCTGGAGGCTTAGGCCTTTGGGTTTAGTGCATTAGGCTTTGGGATTCAGACTTGGTCCTACAGGCTTGGGCTTCGATCTTTGGGCTTCGAGGTTCAGGCTTTAGCATTCGGATGTTGGACTTCAAGCTTTGGGATTAAGTCTTCAGGCCTAAGTACTCAAGCTTGTGCCAACGGACTTTAGCCTTCAGGTCTAAGCATTCGAGCATTGAGATTTGAGCTTCGGACTTGGGCCTTCAAGCTTTAGGCTTCTAACTTAGCACTTCAGCCTTCGGCAAAGGGCTTAACGCTTCGGATTTCGGGCTTGAGCCTCCATGCCTGGGATTTCGAGCTTCAGGCTTTGGCCTTAAACTTTGGGGTTGTTCCTTCAGTATTCAGGCTTCAGGCATAGCAATGCATTCAGGTATTGAGCTGCAGATTTTATGCTTTTGGCTTTGGGCTTTGGCCTCCAGGTTTAGAGCTTCAAACTTTGGGCATCGGGCTTAGGCATTAAGGCCTCGAGATTTGGGCTCCAAGCTAGGTCCTTCGAGTTTTGGCCTTAGGGATTCTGCTTTCAAGTTTTGGCCTTTGGACTTTGAGCTTAGGCTTTTGTGCTTCAAGTTTTAAGCTTCAGCCTTCAGGCTTTGTGATTTCTCCTTAGAACTTTGTCCTTCTAGCATCGTGATTTGGTTTTCATGGTTCAAACTTCGGGCATTGGCCTTGAGGATTCAGGATTTAGGCTTCAATTTTCAGGCCTGAGCTTTGTGCTTCGAGCTTTGTGCTTCGAGTTAAGGCCTTCAGGCTTCAGGCTTTTATCTCGGGCCTTCACACGTTAGGCTTTGGCATTCAAGCTTTGCATTTTAGGGTTTAGGCTTGCCCTTTTGGGCTTTGATCTTCAGGGTTAGGGATTTGAACTTAGCCTCTCGGGCTTCAGGCTTCAGGCATTAGCATTTGTGCTCACGATTCAAGCCTTTGAATTTCTAGTTTAGGCCTTTAGGCTTGTAAAGCTGGAAGAATAAAGCCCAAAAGCCTAAATCTCAAAGACTAAATGACGAAGCTCGAAGGTCGAAGCTCAAAGTCTAAAAAACCAGGCACAAGCCCGAAAGCCTTAAGCCGAACACATATGCCCAAAGCCCGTAACCCGGAGTCCAATGACCTAAGATAATCCCAAGCTTGACGCCTAAAGCCTAAAGCCACACAGCCCCAACTAGAAGGTCAAAATTTGAAGCCCAAAACCCAAAAGTTAGACCCCAAAGCAGAATGCTAAACCTGAAGGCCAAAGCTCTATATGCATTGCTAAAAGCCTGAAGCCCTAATCTCAAAATACAAAGCCCAAAGACCAAAACATGATGTCTAAAACTTGAAGCCCGAACTTCAAAGCCCGAGCTTAAACGCCAAAAGCTGAATCCCAAAGGCCGAAGCCCAAGCTTGAAGTTCGAAGCTTAAAGCCCTAAAGAGCAAGTTTAAAGCCAAAAGCATGAAGGTCCTATATCTGAAGTCTGAAGTTAGAAGCTCAATAACCAATAGGAAAAGCCTTAAGCCGAAAGACCCAACACCAAAGCCTGATAATTGAAGTCTGAAACATAAAATTCCAAGCCCGATGCTTGAAACTCTAAGCTCAAAAGCTTAAGCCCAAAGGCCGAAACCTGAATCCTGAAGGCTGAAAGCCAAAGTCTGATGTCAAAAACCTGAAGCCCAAACTTTTGCCTAGAAGCTGAAAGTCAAAGCCCTAAGCTCGAAACTTAAATCCCGAAGCCCGAAGCACAAAGCCCGCAGTTTAAAAAGCCAAACCTGAGTTCGAATCCCAAAGCTGAAGACATATGCTCAAATCCTATAACTTGAAGCCCAGTTCTAAGCACGAAGCCTGAACCCCAAATACTAAAAGACTATGCCCAGAACCCCATGCTCAAATCCCAAAGCTTCAAACTCTAAGGCCAAAGGCCAAAGCTTAAAATACAAAGCATGAATGCCTGAAAGTCGAAAGCCCAAGCCCGAAGACCAAAGCCTGACAACTGATGGCCTAAGCTTGCAATCCTGAAGCTCGAAGTTCGAAAGCCCAAGCCCAAAGCTTAAACCCCAAATACTAAAGGAGTATGCCCGAAGCCTGAGGTTCAAATCCCGAAGCTTGAACATCAAAGGCCAAAGTTTCAAGACTAAAACACAAAGCATGAAGACTAAAGCGCAAATGCCTAAACCCAAATCTTGAAGCCCAAAGCACAAAAACCAATGCCTGAAGTAGAAATTCTAATGGCCTAAGCCTGAAGCTTGAACTGTCTATGTTCAAACTAGTAGACCGAAGCCCGAAGACTGTTTCTTAAAACTTGAAGCTTGAAGGCCGAAGCTAGAAGCCCAAATTATTAAGCCTGAAACTAAAAGACCAAAGCCCAAGCCTAAAGCCACAAGGCCTAAACTCAAAACCCGAAGGCTGAATCCCAAAGCCCAAAGGTCCAGGCCCAAAGCCAAAAGCCTAAAGACCTAATCTTGAAGCCAAAACTTGAAGGCCAAAGCTCTAAGACAGAAGGCCAAAACTCTAACTTTGAAGGCCTAAACTTGAAGGCTCGTATCTAAAGCATAAATGCTGAAGCCCGAAGTCAGAAGCCTGAAGGCCAAAAGCTCAAGTTCAGAAGGTCAAAGACCCAATACTGAGATCTTCCGGCTCGAACCTCCAAACCTGAAGTTCCAAGCCTAAAGCCCAAAGCTTGAGGCATAAAGCACGAACCTAGATGGTTTAATGTCTAAGCCAAAGTCCAAAGGCCCAAGCTCAAAACTTGAATCCCGAGGCCTAAAGCCTAAAGCCAAAAGCTCGAAGAACTAAGCCCAAATCATTAATGCTAACGCCTAAAGCCTAAAGGCCCAAGCCCAACGTGAAAGCTGACGCCTGAAGCTCAAAGGCTAATGGCCAAAGCCAAAAGCCTAAAGACCTAATCTTGAAGCCAAAACCTTGAAGGCTTGAAAGGCCAAAACTCTAATCTTGAAGCCAAAATCTTGAAGGCCTGAGCTCTAAGCTAAAAGGCCTAAAGCTCAAGTTTAGAATGCCGAAGCCCCAAGCCAGAAGGCCAAAAGCTCAAGTTTAGAAGGTCAAGACCCAATACCGAGACATTCTATCTTGAACCCCCAAATCTGAAGTCCCAAGCCTAAAGCCCGAAGCCCAAAGCCTAAAGCCTAAAGCCTAAAGGCCTATGCCGAAAGTATGAAGCACCAACCTAGATGGTTTAACGTCTAAGCCGAAGCCCAAAAGCCCAAGCTCAAAAATAGAATCCCAAGGCCAAAAGCTCAAAAACTAAGCCCAAATCCTGAATGCCAAAGCCTAAAGCTCTATGCCTAAAGCCTTATCCCCGAAATCGAAGCCCCAAGCTCAGATTCTAAAGCATGAAGCTTAAAGGCCCAACCTCAAAAGCTAAATCCCAAGGCCTAAAGCTTAAAGCCCAAAGCTTGAAGAACTAAGCCTAAATTCTGAATGCCAAAGCCTTAAGCCTCATCCTCGAAACACAAAGCCCCAAGCTCAAATCCCAAAGCTTGAAGCCTAAAACATGAAGGCTCAATCTTGAAGCCCGAAACCCAAATTCTAAAGCCCAAAGTATGAAGGGCCAAGCCAGAAGCACAATGCCTGAAGTCCTAAACTTGAAGCATCAAGGCCAAATCCTAAAGCTAAGCCCAAATCCTGAAGCTTGAAGATCGAAGCTCAAAGCTCAAAGCTCAAAGCTCCATGAACAAAGCCTGATGATCAAAGATTGAAGCTCAAAGCTTGATGATCAAAAGGCTCAAAGCCTGAAGCTCGAAAGCTCAAGCCCGAAGACTGAAGGCCTAAGCTTGAATCCTGAAGCCCAATGTTTGAAGACCGAACACCGAAGCTTGAACCCCAAACACCAAAAGATAATGCCCGAAGCCCGAAGCTCAAATCCCAGATTTTCAAACTCTAAGGCCAAAGTCCAAAGGACAGCCTAAAATAAAAAGCATGAAGCCTAATGCCCAAATGCCCAAGCATAAAATTCGAAGCCCAAAGCACAAAAGCCCATGCCTAATGCTCGAATCAGAAAAGCCTAAGCCGGAAGCTTGAACCCTCCATGTGCAAGCCTAATGACTATAGCACAAAGCCTAAAGCCCAAGCCTAAAAGGTCATGCCTAAAGCCAAAAGTCCCATGCTAGAAGCTTAAAGCTTGAGGTGTCAAGTCCAAATTCCGATGAACGAAGGCCCAAGCCCGCAACTTAAAGGCCCAAGCCTGATGTAAAGCCTGAAGACCGAAATTACAATACCAAGGCTCGAAGGTCCATGCCCAAAGCCCAGAACCCGAAGCCCAAAGTTTGAAGGCCAATGCTTAAACCCGAAGCCCAAAGTTTGAAGCTCTAAGCCTAAACATCGAAGGCCCAGGCCCAAAAGTCAATGCCTAAAGCCTAAAGAGTGAAGCCTGAATCCAGAATCTTATAGCCCGAAGCACAAAATGCGAAGGCCAAAGGCCCAATGCCAAAACCTAAAGCTTGAAGGTCTAAGCCCAAATACTGAAGCCAAAAAACACAAGCCCAAAGACGGAAGGCCAAACCTTGAATCCCAAAGTTCGAAGGCTTAACCTTAAATCCCAGAGCCTAAAGTTTGAAGGTCGATGCCCGAAGCCTGAACCACAAATATCGAAAGACAAAGCCCATAGGCCAAAGCTCAAATTCTAAAGCTTCAAGCTCAAATCCTGAATCCTGAAAATACAAAGTATAAAGCATAAAGCCCTAAGCCAGAAGCCTAAAGACTTAAGTTTGAAGCCAAAAAGCTTGAAGGCCTGAGCAAAAAGCCTAAGGCCTAAAGTCAAGTGCACAAGCCCAAAGTTCAACAGCACAAGCCCGAAGCTTGAAGCTCAAAGGCCAAAAGCTCAACGTCAGAATGTCAAAGACCCACATCGAGCTAGGATGTTTGAAGGCTGAAGCACAAACCCAAAGCTTAAGGCCCGAATCCTAAAGCCCATCCTAAATCCCAAAGGCCCAAGCACAATTCTCAAACATTGAAGCTTAAATCTTAAAGCCCAGAACCCGAACCACAACCGTTAAAGGCCCAAACCTCATACCCAAAATCAAAAGGCTAAAGCCTGAAAATTAAAGCCTAAACCACTAAAGACCAAGCCTAAATGCTAAAGCCTAACGGACTAGCCTGAAGGCAAAAGCCTGAAGGCAAAAGCCTGAAGGCAAAAGCCTGAAGGCAAAAGCCTGAAGGCCAAAGCCTGATGGATAAATGCTCATGCTCGAAGCCTGATGCATGAAGCCCAAAGCCCAAAGGCCCATGCTAGAAGCTTGGAGCTTGAAGGCTAAAGACCAAAGCTCGATGGCCAAAGGCCCAAGCCCACAATCGGATGGCCCAGGCAAGCTCAAATTCTTAAACCTGAAGCCAAAAGCCCAAGCCACTGTCCTAAATTCGAAGCCTGAAACCCAAAGCCCAAAGGACGAAAGCCTGAAGCTCGAAGCTCAAAGGCTGATGGCCAATGCCAAAAGCTTAAAGACCCAAGCTTGAAGCCAAAAGCCAGAAGCCCGATGCCCAAAAGCTCAACGCCAAAAGGTCGAAGACCCAAGATCGAGCTTGAAAGCTTGAAGGTTAAAATATAAACCCAAAGCTTAAGGCCCAAATCTAGATGACCAATCCCAAAGTTAGAAGACCCAAGCACAATTCTCAAACTCTAGAGCTCAAATCCAAAAGCCCAATACCTGATAGCCTAAGCCCAAAATTGGAAAGCCAAAGCACGAAAATCGAAGCCCAAACAACTAAGGATCAAGCTTAAATGCTGAAACCTGATGGTCTAAGCCCAAAACCCAAAGACAAAGGTAATGCCCAAAGCCCGCACGCCAATGCTGGAAGCCTGAAGCTTGAAGTCTAAAGCGCAAAGCCCAATGGCCAAAGGCGAAGCCTGTAACCTGACTGCCCAAGCTTGGTGCCCGAATCATAAAGCTTGATGACCGAAGGTCCATGCCCATTGTCTAGAACTCGAACCCAAAGCCTGAAGCTTAAACCTCAAGTTCTAAAGTCTCAAGCTCAAAGTCTAAAGCTCGAAGCCTAAACATCAAAAGCCAGGCCCAGAGACAATGCCCAAAGATCAATATGCCCAAAGATCAATATGCTCAAAGCCCAATGCCCAAAGCTGGAATCTGGAATCTGGAATCTTATAGCCCAAAGCCCAATGCTTGAAGCTTGAATCCAGAATCTTATAGCCCAAAGCATTGAGTGCAAAGGCCAAAGGGCCAATGTCGAAGCCAAAAGCCTAAAGGCCCGAAGCCTGAAGCTCAAATGCTCAAGCTCGAAGCCTAAAGCTCGAATGCCCATGCCCCATGCCCCAAATGACCAGAGGCCTAAGCTTGAATCTTGAAGCTCGAAGTTCAGAGGCCCAAGCCTAATGCCTAAATCCCAAATACTAAAAGACTAGGCCCGAAGCTCAAGGCTCAAATCATGAAGCTTCAACCTCAATGGCAGAAGTCCCAAGACTGGAGCCCAAGCCTAAAGCCCAAATGCCCAAGCCAAAAGCTTGGAGCCCAAAGTGCAAAAGCCTATACATGAAGCATGAATCCTGATGGCCTAAGCCTGAAGCTTGAACACTGTGCAAACTAGAAGACCGAAGCCTAAGGACCATTTCCAAAAACTTGAAGCTGAAATGTCGAAGGCAGATGGTCGAAGCTAGAAGCCTAAATTCTTAATCCTGAAGCCAAAAGCCTGAAGCCCAAGCCTGAAGACACAGGGGCTAAGGGCCTGACCCTTTGGCCTGGGGTTTCGGGCTTCGGGCTTCGGGCTTCGGGCTTCAGTCTTCGGACTTAGGCATTCATCAATGAAGCTTTGGCCTTTAGGATTAGGTCAACAGGCTTTAGCATTTAGGCTTTATTTTAAGTGGTTTGGGCTTCGATTTTCGGGCTTTAGCCTTTCGATTTCGGCCTTTGGGCTCCGTGTTTCAGATTGGGGTTCAAAATTTGGGACTTAACCTTTGGGTTCGAGATTCAACCTTCAAGATTTCGGGCTCTACGGGCATGGGCCTTCAGATTTTTGACTTTAGGCTTAAGAATTTGGGCTTCTACCTTGACTTTGG
>KZ452012.1:3570077-3604706 GCA_002786265.1 Apostasia shenzhenica | reverse complement strand
GCATTTAGGCATTGGCCTTAGAGTTTGAAGCTTTGGCATTTGAGCTTCGGGCTCTGGGCATAGTCTTTCAGTATTTGGAGTTCAGGCTTCGAGGTTCGGCTTTTGAACTTTGGGCTTTAGGATTCAAGCTTAGGCCTTCGGTCATTGGGTTTCGGTCTTCAGGCTTAGGCTTTCGGGCTTCACGCTTTGGGCTTGGAACTTCAGTTTTGGGGGTTCAAGCTTTGATTGTAGTCTTTCGAGCTTGGTATTGGGTCTTCGACCCATTGAACTCTAGTTTTTGACCTTCAAGCTTCTGGCTTCGGGCTTAAGCATTCATGCTTTAGACGTAAGCCTTCGAGTTTAGGCCTTCTGGCTTAGAGCTCAAGTCTTTGAGGTTTTGGCTTCAAGTTTAAAGTTTTGGCCATCTGGCTTAGAGCTCAGGCCTATAAGGTTTTGGCTTCAAGGTTAGGTCTTCAGGTTTTTGGCTTTGTGGTTCAGCTTTTAGGTCGGGCTTGGGTCTTTGGGCTTCGAAATTCGGCCCTTGGGTTTTGAGTCAGGCTTAAGAATTTGGCCTTTTAGCTTCGGCCAACGGTGTTCGGCCTTCAAGCTTCAAGTTTCCAGAAATGGTCTTTAGGCTTTGGTCTTCTAGTTTGCACATAGAAGGTTCAAGCTTTAGGCTTAGGCCATCAGGATTTGTGCTTCATGCAAGGCTTCAAAAATTGGGTTTGGTCATTTCAGCTTTAGGCTTCATGCTTTGTGTTTTAGTCTTGGAACTTCAGCCTTTGACATTGAAGCTTTGGGATTTGGGCTTCGGGCTCCACGCTTAGCCCTTTAGTATTTGGGGTTTAGGCTTTGGGCTTGGGCCTTCCAACTTCAAGCTTCAGGATTTGAGATTAGGCCATCGGTGATCAGGCTTCGATCTTTGGGCTTGGGCTTTCGACTACGGTCTTTGGGTTTAGACCTTCAAGATTTAGGTTTTAGCATTGGGCCTTTGGCCTTTGCACTTTGTGCTTTGGGCTATAAGATTCTGGATTAAGGCTTCAAGCTTTGGGCTTTGGGCTTTGGGCTTTGGGCATTGAGCTTTGGGTTTGGGCCTTTGATGTTTAGGCTTAGAGCTTTGAATGTCGAGTTTGGGCATTCAGGCTTTAAGATTTAGGCATCAGGCTTTAGGATTTAGACGTTGGCCTTCAAACTTTGGCCTTTGGATTCTAGGCTTTAGGCATGGACCATCGAGCCTTGATATTGCAATTTCGGTCTTCGGGCTTTAGGTTTCAGGCATCATGCTCAGGCCTTCAGGTTACGGGATTGGGCCTTTGGTCATCGGGATTTGTGCTTGGCACTTTAAGTTTTATGCTTCTGGCATGAGACTTTGGGCTTTAGGCACGATCTTTTGGGCTTGGGCTTTGGACTTCGGGCTATGTCATCAATCTTGAACATGGAGGGTTCAAGCATCAGGCCTTGGCTTTTATGATTTCGTGCTTCAGGCATGGGCTTTTGTTGTTTGGGCTTCAAATTTTGAGCTTTGGCATTTAGGCATTGGCCTTAGAGTTTGAAGCTTTGGCATTTGAGCTTCGGGCTCTGGGCATAGTCTTTTAGTATTTGGAGTTCAGGCTTCGAGGTTTGGCTTTCAAACTTTGGGCTTTAGGATTCAAGCTTAGGTCTTCGGTCATTGGGTTTCGGTCTTCAGTCTTAGGCTTTCGGGCTTCACGCTTTGGGCTTGGAACTTTAGTTTTGGGGGTTCAAGCTTTGATTGTAGTCTTTCGGGCTCGGTATTGGGTCTTCGATCCATTGAACTCTAGTTTTTTACCTTCAAGCTTCTGGCTTCTAGCTTAAGCATTCATGCTTTAGACGTGAGCCTTCGAGTTTAGGCCTTCTGGCTTAGAGCTCAAGCCTTTGTGGTTTTGGCTGCAAGTTTAAAGTTTTGGCCATCTGGCTTAGAGCTCAGGCCTATAAGGTTTTGGCTTCAAGGTTAGGTCTTCAAGTTTTTGGATTTGTGGTTCAGCTTTCAGGTCGGGCTTGGGTCTTTTGGCTTCGAGATTCGGCCCTTGGGTTTCGAGTCAGGCTTAAGAATTTGGGCTTCTAGCTTCGGCCATCAGTGTTCGGCCTTCGAGCTTCAAGTTTCCAGAAATGGTCTTTGGGCTTCGGTCTTCTAGTTTGCACATAGAAGGTTCAAGCTTTAGGTTTAGGCCATCAGGATTTGTGCTTCATGCAAGGCTTCAAGAATTTGGTTTGGCCATTTCAGCTTTAGGCTTCATGCTTTGTGTTTTAGTCTTGGAACTTCAGCCTTTGACATTGAAGCTTTTGGATTTGGGCCTCGGGCTCCGGGCTTAGCACTTTAGTGTTTGGGGTTTAGGCTTTGGGCTTGGGCCTTCCAACTTCAAGCTTCAGGATTTGAGATTAGGCCATCGGTGACCAGGCTTTGGTCTTTGGGCTTGGGCTTTCGTTTCAGGCTTCATGCCTTTAGGCTTTAGGCCTTCGAACTTGTGGATACGGGCATGGTCCTTCAGGCTTAAGAATTTGGGCTTCTATCTTTAGCCATCGGCCTTCGATCTTAAAGCTTCAAGCTTCGGTCTACGTTCTTCAAGCTTTGGTCTTCAAGCATGCATATTAAGATTTCAAGCTTCAGGCTTGGGCCATCAGGATTCAAATTTCAGGCACTGACTTTTAGGCCTTAGGATTCAAATTTAAGGCTTGGGCTTTTGGGCATTAGGCTCCATGCTTTGTATTTCAGGCTTTGGCTTGGCCTTTCAGACTTTTGGCTTTGGGTTAAAGAATTTAGGCAGCTAGCTTTGATTATGAGCCTTCAACCTTCGAGATTCAGGCTTGAAGCTATGGTCTTTGGGCGTCAATTTTCAAGCTTGCATATAGTGGGTTCAAGCTTCGGGCTTAGGCAATCAGGATTCGAGCTTCAGGCATGGACATTTTCACTTTGGGCTTTAAGCTTTAGGCTTGGGCATTTGGGCTTTATGCTCCGGGCTTTGGGCACACATTAGGATTTTCAATCTTGCAAATTTTGGGGCTTGAGGCTTTGGCCTTTGGGCTTAGTCCTTTAGACTTTGGGATTCAAACTTGGTCCTATAGGCTTCAGAATTCAGGTTTCAGGCTTTAGGAAAATGCATTAGAATGTTGGACTTTGAGCTTTGGGATAAAGCCTTCATGCTTTAGGCCTGGGCATTCAGGCAATGAAATTTGAGCTTCGATATCAGGCCTTTAAGCTTCAGGATTCAGGCTTGTGCCTTCAGGCTTTGGATTTCAAGCTTCGTACTTCAGCTTTCGGGCAATGGACTTAAGGCTTTAGGCTTAAGCTAATGAGATTCGGGCTTCGAGTCTCGGGACTTCAGGCATGGGCTTTCGGGGTTCGGGCTTAAGCCTTCAGACTTCTGGCTTTGAGCTTAGATATTCAAGTTTCGGGCACCAGGCTTTGGGTTTGGGCTTAGGGCTTTGGGCTTTGGGCTTGGGGCTTTGGGCTTTGGGCTTGGGGCTTGGGGCTTCAGGATTGGGCCTTCGGGCTTTGAGCTTCGGGCTTACATCTTCAGGCTTGGGCCTTTACGCTTCAAGCTTCGGGCTTCATCCTTTGGCTTCTAGGCTTTGAGCTTAAAGCTCAGGCCTTCATTCTTTGGGTTTCAGGGATCATGCTTGGGCCTTCAGGCTTTAGGTTTAGGCCTTTGGGTTTTTGGCTTAGGTCTTCAAAATTTGGGCATAACCTTTTGTGCTTCGATCTTCATGCATCGAGCCTTAAGGCTTCAAGCCTTGGGCTTTGGGCATTAAGGTTTGTACTTCCGAGTTTTGGCCTTCAGGGTTCAGGCTTCAAGCTTGGGCATTTGGTTTTAGGCTTCGTGCTTCAAGCTTGGGCCTTCAGGCTTTAGGCTTTAATCTCGAGTCTTTAGGCCTCAGGCTTTGGCTTTCAAGCTTCACATTTCAGGGTTTAAGCTTGCACCTTTAGGGTCAAGAAATCTAGCTTGGGCTCTCAGGCTTCAGGCTTCAGGCTTTAGCTTTTGTGCTTTCTGATTCAGGCTTAGGTCTTTGGGCATTTGGCTTAGGCCTTTAGGCTTCAGAGTACAGGCTTTTTGTCTTCGCAATTAAGGCTTGGGCCTTCAGGGTTCAGACATCAAGCTTTGGGTTTGAGCTTTGGGCTTTGGGCATTCTTCTTTAGGCTTCAAGCTTGGGTATACATGCTTTGGGTTTGGAGCTACAAGCTTTGGGTTTGGGACTTCGAGCATTCTTCTTTAGGCTTCAAGCTTAGGTATACATGCTTCTGGTTTGGAGCTGCAAGCTTTGGGTTTGGGACTTCGGGTTTCAGCATTTTGGCTTAGGCCTTCAGGCTTTGACATTCGGCCTTCAGGCTTTGACATTCGGCCTTCAGGCTTCGACATTCGGCCTTCGAACTTTGGGTTTATGCCTTCGGCTTTGAGCTTCAGGCTTCAGGCTTCAGGCTCCAGGCTTCGAGGTTGTGCCTTTAGGCACTAGGCTTCAAGCCTCGTGCAAGCTTCCAGCCTCAGGCTTGGGCATTCAGACATTGGACTTCAAGCTTCGGGATTAAGCCTTCAGGCTTTCGGCCTAGGGATTCATGTTTGTGCCTACTGACTTTGGTCTTCAGGCTTGGGCATTCGAGCAATTGAGATTTGAGCTTCGGACTTAGGCTTTTAGGCTTTGGGCTTGAAGCTACACACTTTTGCCTTCAAGCAATGGGCTTGTGACTTTGGGTTTCATGCTTTGGGCTAGTCACTTCGAGTTTCAGGCTTTAGGGTTCGAGCTACTAGCTTTGGGCTTGGACCTTCGGGTTTTGGGCTTGGGCCTTTAGGCTTCTGATTATGGTTTTTAGACTATGGGCTTCAGGCTTCAAGTTTTAAACTTTAGCTTAGATGATTGAGTTTCAAGCTTCATGGTTTGGGATTGGGCCTTTAGGTTTTAGGCTTCAAGCTTCAGGCTTCAGGCCTTGGGCTTCGGACTTCTGGCGACAGGCATCGACCTTCGGGATTTAGGATACTAGCTTGGGCATCGACCTTTGGGCCTGAGGTTTGAGCCTTTGGCTTTTGGGCCTTTGGCTTTTGGGCCTTCAGCTTTTGGGCTTCGAGATTAGTCCTTCTGCGTATGAGTTTTGATATTCAGGTTCAACCTTGGGCCTTTGGGCTTCGAGCTTTGGGCTTCCGGCTTCAAGCTTAAAACTCAGGCCTTCGTGCTTTTGATTTCGATTTTTGAGCTTGGGGCTTTGGGCTTCAAGCTTCAAGCTTCAGGCTTCAAACATGGGCCTTCAGGCATCAGGAGTGGGCTGGCGGGGTTTTGGTTTTTGGCTTTACACTTGCACCTTTGCACTTCAATTTCGAGGTTATTGTTTCGGGCTCAGGCTTTGGGGCGTTAGGCCTCGGACTTTGGCTTTTAGGCTGTAGGATTCACGCTTAGGCTTGTGGGCTTCTAGCTTGGGCCTTCGAGCTTCTAGCTTCAAGCTTTGAGCTATGAGCTTGGGCCTTTGGACTTAAGGCTTTGGGTTATAGGCTTTTTTTTTTAGATTTAGGCTTGAGCATTAAGGGTTCGAGCTTCGGGATTGGGCTTATCGGGCTTCAAGCTTCTAGCCTTTGGCTTTAGGCTTGGGCCTGTCAACTTCAAACATCAGGCTTTGCATTTTGGATTTAAGGTTTCCAGATTCAAGCTTAGACTTTCTGACTTCGGACTTCAGAGTTTGGCCTATGGCCTTTGGGCTCCAAGCATTAGGCAACAAGTTTGGGCCTTCAAGTTTAAGGCTTGAGCTAGGTGATTTAGGCCCAAGTCTGAAGCTAGAAGCCCGAATCTTTTAACTTAAAGCCAGAAGGCCCAAGCTAGAACCATGAACCTGAATGCCCATGTTGAAGCTTGATGCCTAAAGGCCAAAGCCCAAATCCCGTAGATCAAATCCTGATGGTTAAAGCTTGAAGCTGGAAGTTGGAAGCCCAAAGACAAAATTTCGAGGCCTATGCCTGAAAGCCTAACCTATAAGGTCCAAGCTCGAAGGCTCAAGCCCAAAGCCCGAAGCTTGACTCTTGGCCCTTCAAGGTTTGGCTGTAGGCTTTTGGGCTTCTAACTTGGGACTTTGAGCTTTTGAGCTTCGTGTTTTGGGGTTGATGGGATTCAAACTTTAGAAATATAGTCTAATAGGCCCTTCGATTTATGTGTTTCGAGCATCGTGCATCAAAGTTTGGCCTCAGGCTTCGACCTTAGAGTTTGGGCCTCAAGCATTGGGCTTTAGGCTTGGGCTTTAGGCTTGGGCTTTTGGCCATTCAAACTTCAGGCTTTAAGCTTGAGCCATTCGTCTATAGGTTTTAGGGTTTAGGCTAGTGCTGATAGGCTTTGATCTTTGGGGTTAGGGATTCAGGCTTGACTCTCGGGCTTCAAGCCTTAGGCTTCGACTTTGAGACATTAGGCTTCAAGCTTTAGGGTTGGGCATATGGGCTTCACGCTTTGACTTTCAAGCTTTAGATTTTAGGCTTCAGGCTAGTGCCTTTGGGCTTCGATCTTCTTGGGGAAGGATTGGAGCTTGGGCCCTCGCGTGTCAAGGTTTGGGATTAGGCTTTTGGGCTTCTAGCTTGGGAGTTTGAGCATTTGGGCTTCGGGTCTAACACTTTGGGCATTGAGCTTTGACCTGTATGCTTTGAGCGTTAGGCTTTGATCTTCCAGTATGGTCCTTCGAGCTTTGGGCTTAAGGCTTAGCCCATCGGGCTTCCTACTTCAAGCTCGCATCTTTGGGCTGAGGCTTTGGGCCTTGGATGTTGGGATTCAGTTATAGGCATCAGGCTTTGGGCTTCAAGCATAGACCTTTGGCCTTCTAAATTGGGCTATGGATTTCGAGATTAGGCCTTCAGGTTTTGGGCTTTAGGCTTTAGGCATGGGCTTTCAAGGTTCATACCTTAGGCTTGAGCCTTGGGCCTTATGGTCAAGGCTTCGGGCTTTAAGCTTCGTGCTTTTGGCTTCGATCTTTGAGATTCTAGCTTCAAGCTTCAGGCTTCAGGCTTCAAGCTTTAGGTTTCAGGCTTCAGGCTTCAGGCTTTAGGCATTGGGCTTTGGGCTATGGGCTTAGGGCTTTGGGCTATGGGCTTAGGGCTTTAGGCTATGGGCTTCAGGCTTTGGGCTTCATGTTTTGGCCTTCAGGATGCAAGCTTCATGCTTAAGGTTCTAAGGATCCAGCTTCATGGTTTGGTCTTGGGCCTTCTGGCTTTGGGCATCAAAATTCAGGCTTTGGTCTTTGGGTTTCAATATTCTGACTCTTGGCTCTTCAGGATTTGGGCTAAGGCTTTTGGGCTTCTATTTTGAAAGTTTGAGCTTCGGGCTCCGAGGGACGAGCTTGGGCCTTCGAGTTTTAGGCCATTCGGCTTCAAGCTTAGGACTTTGGGCCTCGGGCTTGAGGCTTTAGGTGTTCGGGCTACGTGCTTTAGGCACTAAGCTTGGGCCTTCAGCTTCGGTTTTGGGACTTCAGGATTCGAGCTTAGGACTTTTGGCTTTAAATGTAGTGTATCTAGGTTTGGGATTGGGCTTGTAGGCTTCGGGCTTCGGGCTTTGATCTTCCAGTATGGGCATTCGAGCTTCAAGCCCGATGGGCTAAGCCTTCAAGCTTGCGCATTTGGGCGTCGGGCTTTGGGCCCGAGAAGTTGGGATTTAGCTACAGGCATCAGACATTGGGCTTCAAACTTAGACCTTTCGGCTTCCAAATTGGGCCATGAATTTGGGCTTAGGCCTTCTTGTTTTGGGCTTTAGACTTCAGGCATAGGCCTTCAGGGTTCGTACCTTGGGCTTTAGCCATGGGCTTCAGGGTTAGGTCTTCGTGCTTCGTGCTTCACACTTTGAGATTCAGGCTTTGGACTTTGGGCTTCGAGCTTTAGGTTTTGATATTTAGAATTCATGTTTTTGCCTTTGGCATTCAGGTTTCATGTTTTTGCCCTTGGAATTAAGGTTTTATGCTTAAGGCTTTAGGGATCAAGCTTCGTGCTTCGGTCTTGGTCCTTCTGGATTGGGCCTCCAGACTTCAAACTTTGGGCTCGGGCATTCGGGCTTCATGTTGTAGCACTCAGCTTGGGCCCTCGTACTTCAAGATTAGGACTTTGGGCTTTGGGCTTGGGCTTGGGCTTTCGGGCTTTGGGCTTGGGCTTTCGGGCTTCAGGCTTTGGGCCATTTGATCATCGAGCTTCGAGCTTCGATCTTCGACATTGGGCTTTGTTCATCGAGCCTTAATCTTTGATCATCGAGCCTCAATCTTCGATCAATGAGCTTCGATCTCCGATCATCGACCTTCAGGCTTTGGCATTCGAGATTTCGGCATAGTTCTTCAAGCTTTGGGCTTCAAGCTTTAGGCCCTGGGATTCATCGAGCTTTAGGATTTAGGCTTCAGGTTACACCTTTTGGCTTCAGGATTTGGGCTTGAGGCTTCGAGTTTAGGACTTCAAGCATTGGGCTTCTGGTTTTGCCCTTCATACTTTGGTCTTCAAGATTTGCATTTCGAGCTTCAAGCTTGAGCCTTCATGTTTTAGGCTTCAGGCTTTGGGATTTGAGCTTAGGCCTTTAGTCTTCGGGTTAGACCTTAAGCCATCTAGGTTCGTGCATCATGCTTCCAGCTTGGGCCTTTAGGCTTCAAGCTTTGGGCTTTGGGCTTTAGGCTTGGGACTTTAGGTTTGGGGGTTCGTGCTTTGACTTCTGGCTTCCGAGCTTGGTATTGGGACTTCAACCTTCTGAACTTGAGCTTTTGGCCTTCGACCTTCTGGCTTCGGTCTTTAGCATTCATGCTTTAGACATGAGCCTTCGAGTTTTGGCCTTCTGGCTTAGAGCTTAGGCCTACAAGGTTTTGGCTTCAAGATTAGGTCTTTAGGCTTTTGGCTTTGACCATCAGTCTTCAGGCTTCGGGCTTCGGCTTTTTTGTTGGGCTTGGGCCATCATGCTTGGGCCTTTGGGCTTTAGGTTACAACCTCAGGTTTTTAGTTTAGGCCTTGTGGCTTTGGGCTTCGGCTTCGGGCTTTTAGCTTTAGGATTAAGAATTTGGGCTTCTAGCTTTGGCCATCGGTTTTCAGCCTTCGAGCTTTAAGTTTTCGGAAATAGTCTTCGGGCTTCTAGTTTGCACACAGAGGGTTCAAGCTTCAGGCTTACGCCATTAGGATTCGTGCTTCATGCATGGGCTTTTGCGCTTCGGTCTTCAAGATTTGGGTTTGGGCATTTGGGCTTTTAGCTTCATGCTTTGTGTTTAGTCTTGGAACTTCGGCCTTTAAGGTTGAAGCTTCAGGATTTGAGCCTCGAGCTCCGGGCTTAGTCCTTTAGTATTTGGGGTTTAGGCTTTGGGCTTGGGCCTTCGAACTTCGAGTTTCAGGATTCAAGCTTAGGCCATCAGTCATCAGGCTTCGATCTTCGGGCTTGGGCTTTCAACCTTCAGGTCTCGGCTCTTTAGGCTTTAGGCTTCAACATTTAGGCTTTAGGCCTTCGAACTTGTGGCTACGGGCATGGTCCTTCGGACTTTTGGCTTTGGGCTTAAGAATTTGGGCTTCTATCTTTAGCTATCGACCTTCGTGCTTCAAGCTTCAGGCCTCGGGCTACGGTCTTCAGGCCTTGGTCTTCAAGCTTGCACATAAAGGTTTCAAGCTTCAGGCTTAGGCCATCAGGATTCAAACTTCAAGCACAGGCTTTTAGGCTTTAGGCTTCAAATTTTAGGCTTGGGATTTTGAGCATTAGGCTTCATGCTTTGTATTTTAGGCTTTGGCCTTTGGCCTTAGAGTTTGATGATTTGGGATTTGAGCTTCAGGCTCCAAGCACAGCCTTTAGGTTTTGGGGTTCAGGCTTCAGGGTTGGGCCTTCAAACTTTGGTCTTCAGGATTCAAGCTTAGGCCTTCAGTCATTGGGCTTTGGTCTTTGGCCATGAGTTCTCAGGCTTTATGCTTTAGGCTTTAGCCTTTGACAATGGCCCTTTGGCTTTCACACTTTGCACTTCTGGCTATAAGTTTTTGGATTCGGGCTTCAGATATTGTGCTTTGGGCTTTGGGCATTGACCTTTGGGCCTGGACCTTTGATGTTTAGGCTTCGAGCTTCGGACATCAAGCTTGGGCACTCAGGCTTTGTGATTTATGCTTCAAGTTTGAGGGTTTAAGCTTTGGGCTTCAGGATACGATCTTCGGGCTTCGCTGTTCATGCTTGCACATAGAGGCTTCAAGCGTTAGGCTTAAACCATCTGGGCTTAGTCTTTCAGTATTTGGGGTCCAGGCTTCGGGCTTTGTAATATTCTGTGATCTCATTATAGAGGTATTGTTCACTTTAGCTTTAGGAAAACTACATCCTTGAGTGCTTCCCAGGAGGTCTCCTATCCTAGTGCTACTCCAGCCCAAGCATGCTCAACTATGAAGTTTTCCATCATTAGCCTCATGGTTTTGCCCCAAAAGGCGCCTCTACTATTTGAGATCACATTATCTACTTACAACTCAAGATCTCCCCTCCTTTCTGATGTGAGAAGATTCATTCTTGTGCCCCTCTCACTACTCATTATTTGGCCTAGAAGCCTGCCGGGAGCCGCACTTTGCCTCAGTGATTCCTTTCTCTTAGGACATCACCCGGCGATCACTCCTCGCCATCTTCGGCCACGGGCGTCACATGCCTACTATCTTCCACTTGGTTCGTCCTTGAACCACATCGTACTATGGGAGGTCGGCTCTGATACCATATTGTAACATCCCGTGATCTTATTGTAGAGGTATTGTCTGCTTTAGCTTTAGAAAAACTGCATGCTTGAGTGTTTCCCAGAAGGTCACTCATCCCAGTGCTATTCCAGTCCAAATTTGAAGGTTTCTTCCAAGATATGTAAACAATCTGCTGAATTCAAAGATGATTGTATATGTTTCACTTCTCCATTTTTGAGGTGTGGAAGATGCTAGAATCCTCTATTTATGTGCTGATATAAGAGATAGTTGAGATAAACCTCAAGCATAATAGATGGACAAGAATAAAGTAAGATTCTATAATGAAAGATAGTAGTTATAAATTTTGAGGACGAAATTTCTATAAGGTGGAGAGAATTGTGATATCCTGAAATCTGATTTAAAGATAAGAGAAATTGAATTATAATTTGATTTGGGGCTTAAAAATTGAAACCGATTTGGACTGAAAATGAAGGATTTCGGACCTGAAAAGAAATAATTTTGGACCTATTTATAAGAGATTGGAAACAGAGGAACCAAATTGCAATTGTTTCAATGAGATAAGGGCACCTGTGGGAACCGCCTCTGCGATCCTTTCTTGCTTGTCATCTGCGCCTGGAGAGAGAGAAAAAAAAGCTTCCTCTCGCTCTCCCTCTCTATTTCTCTGTTCCGCTTGGTGCCACGCCCCTCTTTTCATTTCGCCCTTTCTGCCGAGTGCAAGGCAGCAGCAACTGCAGCCGCAGCCAGCAGCAGCTGCAACCATAGTCAGCGGAAAGAAGAAGAAGGAGAAGAAAAGGAAAGCTAGGGGAATAAAGGAGAGATTTCAAGCATTGTTTAACGATTAGGTAATTCTGTCCCTAAAGTTAATATTGATACATTATTGCTTGTGAAAACTGATAAATGTTGTGATGCTTTAGGAATTACAGTAAATTCATGTTTCAAGATTATGGAAAAATTATGATATTGTGGAGAATAGATTAATTTGATGGAATTTTGTGATCAATCCTCTATTTGCTTTTTTATTGATGTTTTGATCTATCAAGTGGATTTTGCATTACAGAAGAATTTTAGTAGACGTATTTATATTGAATTATGTTATTATGCCATGTATACTGTGTATGCTATTATTTGAGTGAATAGATGAGATATGCTTGTCTGTGAGGTGATGTGGTACTAATGAATTTTTTTTGTATATCAAAAATCAACGAGGGCGGAGAGTTTCCTATATATATGTTATTTAGATGAGGGCGGGGAGTGTACCCCGGGTGATGTCCTAAGAAAAAAGAATTATTGAAGCAAGGTGCGACTCTTGTCAAAGCTTTTAGAATAACAAGTTGTAGAAACTTTTGTCAGGCTTCTAGATGAAAGGATATAAAAATAATAGATTCATGTCACTAAACAGAATATTATTATGCTATAACAAATTCAGTATGTTCAATGATAAGTTATGATAATTAATTAGTATATTACAATTGATATTATGTCGTTAAGCTTATGATATGGTATGTAATATTATTATGAGTAATGAGATAATATTTGCATTCATGATTTAAAGGCAATGATGAGTAAGGCATATTTCTCACAAGCGATCACACATGCCAGCTCGAGCTTGATTTGGCGCGACGGCGTCCAAGGCCCTTTTGGGTTAATGAGAAATGATTGTGGCATTTGAGGTGATTGGTTGAGAAACTTGGGGCCCAGAGATATAATAATAATGAGTAAAGATGATTATGATATTGATATAAAAAGATAATATTTTTAAGAGTATTTTGCATATTGGAATTGTTGTAGTAGAGATTGATTTTATTTCTGATTTGATTCTATTACATGAGTTGTATTCAATCTGTATGCAATATTGTGTTGATTATTGTTATTTTGAATACTGTTTTTTTTACTGGGTCTGTATTAACAGACTTCTGCCATTTTTTGTGGTAGATGTGGCACTAGAACGATCACGGGACAAGGGAAAAGAAGTTGAAGGTAATTTTGTGATATAGATATGATATTTAAGAATTTTTAATTGAGATAAAAAAAGAAAGAATATTACTTTTTTGGCATTCGGGAAATCGGGACGTCATAGGCTTGGTCCTTGGAACCTTCGGCTTCAGGATTCAAGCTTAGGTCTTCGGTTATTGGGCTTCGGTCTTCGGGCTTGGGCTATCGAGCTTCAGGCCTTTAGGTTTTAGCATTGGGCCATTGGACTTCAGATTTTGTGCTTTGAGCTTCAAGTTTTGGATTTGGGTTTTAGGCTTTGGGCTTTGGTCTTTGAGCTTTAGGCTTTGGGCCTGGGCCTTTGATGTTTTGGCTTCGAGCTTCGAACTTTGAGCTTGGGCCTTCAGGCTTTGGGATTTAAGCTTTAGGCCTCGAGGTTTAGCCTTTGAACTTTGGGTTTCAGGTTCTAGGCTTTGGGCATGGACCTTCGAGCTTTGGTTTTTCACTTTCGGACTTTGGGTTTTAGGATTCAGGTGTCAAGCTTGGGCTTTGGCCATCGGGCTTTGGGCTTGGGACTTCAAGTTTCAGGCTTCCAACATGGGCCTTCAGGCTTTGGGCATGACCCTTTGTGCTTGTGCTTTGGGCTTCGGGCTTTAGGCTTTGGGCTTGGGCATTCGTCAGTTGGGCTTCGGCCTTCATGCTTAGGCCATCAGGCTTCATCCTTCTTCATCATTTAGGCTTGGTATTGAGAGATTTGGGGTTCGATGTTTGGGCTTTGGCCTTTCGATCTCAACGGGCTAAGGCCTTTGGGTTTTAGTTTTCATAGGCATTGGCTTACAGACTTCTGGCTTTGGCCTTTGGGCTTCGGCTTTGACCTTAGGTCATTTGGTTGTTCGGGCTTCAAGCTTTAGACATTATGGCTTGGCCTTTGGGCTTTGTATTTCCAGTTTAGGGCTTCAAGTTTTGAACTTCAAGCTTCGGGCTTTGGGCTATGGGTTTTAGGCTTCGTGCCTCAGGCTTTTAGCAATGCGTATAGGGCTTTGGACTTCAGGTTTAGGCATTCTTCTTCAGGCTTAAGCTTTTGGGTTTCGGGCTTCAGATTTCAGCCTTCTGGTTGGTGCTGTAAAGCTTTAGGCATTAGGCTTCAGGCTTGGGATTTCGTGCTTAGGTCATTAGACTTTGGGTTACAGGCTTTGGAGATATGTGATCGACCTTTGGCTTTCGGGCTTGTGCTTGGGTTTTCAGACTTTGAGCTACGACATTCGGGCTTCGACATTAAAACTTTGAGATTTAGGCTTTTGGGCTTTATCTTCTAGCTTTGGCCTTCGGGTTTAAACCTTCCAATTTTGGGCTTCGGGCATCAACTTTTGGCCTTTGGGCTCTGGGCTTGAGCTTGAGCCTTCAGACATAGGGATTTGGGCTTGGATTCAGGCTTGGACCTAAGGGCCTCGGGCTTCAAGCTTCGAAGTTAGAGCTTCAAAATTTCTCTATCGTGCTTCAGGCTTTTGAATTTGGGCTTCTAGCTTTAGCCATCGGCCTTCGGCCTTCGGCCTTCGAGCTTTGGGCTTTGGGCTACGGTCTTCAAGCTTGCACAAAAGGGTAAAAGCTTTAGGCTCAGGCCATCACGATTCGAACTTCAGGCATAGTCTCTCAGTATTTGGGGTTTAGGCTTCGGGGTTGGGCCTTTAAACTTTGGGCTTCAGGATTAAAGCTTAGGCCTTTGGTCTTTGGACTTGGGCTTCCGGGCTTTAGGCTTCGAGACTTTAAGCTTTTGGCTTTAGACTTTAGGCTTCAATATTGGCCAAACATTGGCTTAACAATGGCCATTGGTCTTTGCCCTTTGTGCTTCGGGGTATAAGATTCTAGATTTGGGCTTCAGGCATTTGGCTTTTGGCTTTGAGCATTGATAGATGCTTTGTTATTGCAATTTTGATGTTCGAGCTTTAGGATTCAAGCATCAAGCTTGGACCTTCAAGTTGCGGGCTTGGGTTTTCAGTCGTCGGGATTTGGGCTTAGGACTTCAAGTTTTCAACTTCTAGCACAGGTGTTTGGTTTTGGGCCGACCCTTTGGCCTTGGTCTTCGAGTTTCGGGCTTAGGCATTCATCAATCGAAATTTTTGCCTTTGGGCTAGGTCATCAGGCTTCAGCATTTAGGCTTGGTCTTTAGTGGTTAGGGCTTCAATTTTTGAGCTTTCTGCTCAGTGCTTCAGATTTTGGGCTTTAGGCATTGGGATTGAGCTTCGACCTTCAAGCATTTGGGTCTAATCTTGGGTTTTCGACCTTCTGCCATTGAGCTTTTTGCTTTCGGACTTCGACTTCGAGCTTGAGCATTCGAGCTTTGGACTTGAGCTTTCAAGTTTAGGCCTTCTGGCTTCGAGTTCAGGCCTTCAAGTTTTGGCTTCAAGCTTAGGCCTTTAGGCTTCTGGCTTTGACCATCAGCCTTTGAGCTTTGGGCTTTGACTTTTTGGGCTTTAGCTTTCAGGTTGGGCTCTGGCCTTCTAATCTAGGGCATTAGGCTTCAGACTTGGGGTTTTGAGTTCAGGACTTGTGGCTACGGGCATGTGCCTTCAGATTTTTGGCTTCAGGCTTATGAATTTGGGCTTCTAGCTTAGGCTATCGGCCTTTGGCCTTCGAGCTTCAGGCTTCGGGCTACGGTGTTCTGGCTTTCATCTTCAAGCCTGCACTTAAAGGGTTCAAGCTTCAGACTTAGGCCATTAGCATTCAAACTTCAAACAAGGGCTTTTGCGCTTTGGGCTTCAAAATTCAGGCTTTGACATTTTTGCATTTGGCTTCAGATTTTGTATTTTAGGCTTTGGCCTTTGACCCTAGCATTTGAAGCTTCGGGATAAAGCATGGGGCTTCGAGCACAGTCTTTCAGTATTTAGGGTTCAGGCTTTGGGTTTGGGCCTTCGAACTTCGGGCTTCAAGATTCAAGCTTAAGCCTTCGGTCATTGGGCTTCAGTCTTTGGGCTTCAATTTTCGGGCTTCAGGCTTTGGGCCTTTAAGCTTTAGGCTTTAGGCTTGAGGATTTAGGCTTCGACATTGGCCCTTTGGCCTTTACACTCTGTGCTTCGGGCTATAAGATTTTGGATTCGGGCTTCAGGCATTGGCCATTGGGCTTTAGGCTTTAGGCATTGGGCTTTGGCCTTCGATGTTTAGTCTTTGAGTTTCGAACTTCGAGCTTGGGCCTTCGGGCATTTAGATTTCAGCGTGAGGCTTTGGGCTTTAAGCTTTGCTTACGAATTTTGGGCTTCGTCTTCTAGGCTTTGGGCATGGACTTTTGAGCTTTGCTATTGCAATTTTGGTATCCGGGCTTTAGGCCTTCTAGTTGTGAGCATGGGCCTTCAATCATCGGGATTTGGGCGTAAAACTTCAAGCTTTAAGCTTCCAGCATAACGCTTTGGTCTTTAGTATGACCTTTTGGGCTTGGGATTTTAGGTTTGGGCTTCTAGGTTTGAGCTTCAAGCTTCAAGCTTTAAGCTTTGGGCAATGGTCTTCAAGCTTGCACATGGAGGGTTCAAGCATTTGGCCAAGGCAATAGGATTTGAGCTTGAGGCATAGGATTTTCCTCATTGGGCTTCAAATTTTAGGCTTGGGCATTTGGGCATTAGGCTTTAGCCTTTGGGCTCCGAGAATAATATTTCAGTATTTGGGTTTCAGGTTTTTGGGTTAGGCCATCAAACTTTAGGCTTCAGGGTTCAAACTTAGCTAAGCTTCGGTCATTGGGCTTCAAGCTTCGGACCTTTATGCTTTAGGCTTTAGGCTTTTGGCATCGGGATTGACCCTTTGGCCTTCGCACTCTGTGCTTCAGGCTATAAGATTCTAGATTCTAGCTTCAGGCATTGGGCACTGGGATTTGGGCATTGATCTTTGGGCCAGGGCCTTCGATATTTAGGCTTGGAGTTTCAGACTTCGAGCTTGGGCCTTCGGGCTTTGAGATTTAAGCTTCAAGCTTTAAGCTTGGCTTTCAAACTTTGGGCTTCATGTTCTAGTCTTTGGGCATGGACCTTTGAGCTTTGATATTGCAATTTCAAACTTCGGGCTTTAGAGTTCAGGCATCAATCTTGGTCCTTCAATTTGCAGTCTTGGGCCTTCGGTCATCGAGATTTGGGGATAAGACTTCAGGGTTTTGGCTTTTGACGTGTGTCTTTGGGCTTTTTGTATGACATTTTGGGCTTGGGGTTTGGGCTTCGGGCTTTAAGCTTCAGGCTATGGTCTTCAAGCTTGCACATGGAGGGTTCAAGCTTTAGGCCTAGGCTATCGAAATTAGAGCATCAGACTTAGGTCTTTGGCCGTCGAGCTTTGGTCTTTAGACTTCAAGCTTCAAGCTTTCAGCATGGGCTTTCGGGCTTTGGGCTTTGTGCATCAGGCTTCGGGCATGGGCATTTGTCTATTAGGCTTTGGCATTCGTGCTAGGCCATCAGGCTTTAGCATTTTGGCTTGGTCTTTATTGGTTTAGGCTTCAACTTTTAGGATTTAGCCTTCCGATGTCGGGCTTGAGGTTTGGGCGGTTCGAGTTTTGGGCTTTGGGATTTAAGCTTCAATGTTTGAGAATTGTGCTTGGGCCTTTGGGATTTAGGATTGGGCTTCGGGATTCGAGCCTTAAGCTTTGGGTTTGTGCTTCGGCCTTCAAGCATCCTAGCTTGATGTAGGCCTGAAGCTTGAAGTCTAATGTCTCAAAGTTGAAGCATAAGGCTTGAAGTTCGAGATTCAAGCCTGAATCCCTAACCCAAAGATCAAAGCCTATCGGCACTAGCTTAAACCCTCAAACTTATAGCTTAAATGCTCAGGCCTAATTCCTGAAGCCCGAAAGCCCAACCCTAATGCTCAATGCCTGAGGCCCAAGCCTAATGCCCAATGCCTAAAGCCCAAGCTCAAAGGTCGAAGCTCGAGGCCCAAGTTTGATGCACGATGCTCGAAACACATAGATCGAATGCCCAATCCTGCTGCCCAAAGTCCTAGACTATATTTCTGAAGTTTGAATCCCTTCGACCAAAATTCAAAGCCCAAAGATCGAAGCTTGAAGCTTGAAGTATTGATCACAAAGGCCGAAGCTTACATCTTGAAGCACGAAATCAAAATGCCCAAGCCAGAATACTAAAGCTCAATGACCAAAGCCCAAAGCTCAAAGCTCAAAGCCCAATGCTAGCCCAAAGCATAGAGTGCGAAGGCCAAAGAGCCAATGTCGAAGCCTAAAGCCTAAAGCTTAAAGGCTCGAATCCTGAAGCATGAAAGCCCAAGCCCAAAGACCAAAGCCCAATGACTGAACGCCTAAGCTTGAATCCTGAAGCCCGAAGTTCGAAGGCCCTCCCCAAAGTTTGAACACTAAAGACAATGCCCGAAACTCGAAGCTCAAATCCTGAAGCTTCAAACTCTAAAGTCAAATGCCAAAGCCTAAAATACAAAGAATAAGGCCTAATGCCTAAATGCATAAGCTTGAAATTTGAAA
Organism: Apostasia shenzhenica; assembly: GCA_002786265.1. Lineage (NCBI taxonomy): Eukaryota > Viridiplantae > Streptophyta > Magnoliopsida > Asparagales > Orchidaceae > Apostasia > Apostasia shenzhenica. The sequence continues at coordinate 3,586,715 of KZ452012.1, read as the reverse complement.
TCTAAAGCACAAAAGCCCCTACCTGAAGCTCAAATCTTGATAGCCTAGGCCTAAAGCTTGAACTCTCCATGTGCATGCTTGATGACTGTAGCCCGAAACCTGAAGCGCGAAGCCCGAAGCCCAAAGACTAAGCCCAAAAGGTCATGCCCAAAGCCCAAAAGGCCCATGCCCGAAGCCTAAAGCTTGAAGTCCCAAGCCCGCAACTTGAAGGCCCAAGCTTGATGCCTATATCCTAATACCCGAAGACCGAAATTGCAATACAAAAAGTCTTAGGTCCATGCCCAAAGCCTAGAACCCTGAAGCCTGATGCTTAAATCTTAAAGCCTGAATGCCCAAACTTGATGTTTGAAGCTCTAAGCCAAAACATCAATGGCCTAGGCCTAAAGCTCAATGCTCAAAGCCCAAAGCCCAAATGCCCAAGCCTAAATCGTAAATCCCAAAGCAAAAACGCTCATGCTGGAAGATCGAATTCTGATGGCCTAAGCCTGAAAATTGAAACCGCTATGTGAAAACTTGAAAATTGACACCCGAAGACCATATCTCTAAGCCTGAATCTCGAAGGCCGAAGGCCCATGGCTGAAGCTAGATGGCCAACTTCTTAAACCCATGCCGAAAGTCCGAAGCCTAAGCCACATGGCCTAAACTCGAAGCTTAAAACCCAAAGCTAAGCCTAACGCCCGAGATCAGAAAGCCCAGGCCCAAAGCCCAAAGACCTAAGAAAGCTGGAAGGCTTGAGCTCCAAGCATGAAGGCCTAAACTCGAAGGTTATCGACCGAAACTCGAATGGACATGCTCGAAGCCCGAGGCCCAAAAGCTCAACACCAAAAGGTCAAACACCCAAGACAGAGCTTGAAAGCTCGAATGTCGAAGCTCGAACTCAAAGCTTAAGGCCTAAATCCCAAAGATCAATCCTACAGCCCAAAGACACAAGCACAATTCCCGAAGCCTAAAGCTTAAATCCCAAAGCCCGAATGCCCAAGCTCAAAGTCCGAATCTCGAAGCCTAAACATCGATGGCCCAGGCCCAATGCTCATTACCCAAAGCCCAATGCTCAAAGCCCAAAGCCTAAATCCCGAATCCATGATCTTATAGCCAAAACCACAAAGTTTGAAGGCCAAAGGCCAAAGGCCCAATGCTGAAGCCTAAAGCCATAGCCTGAAGATTGAAGCCTGAAGCACGAAGTTTGAAGGCCGAAGCCCTAATCCTGAACCCCAAACACAAAATGTCTAAGCCCAAAGCCCAAGACTCTAATCCCGAAGATTCAAACTCAAAGGCCAAAGGCCCAAGCCCAAAATACAAAGAATGAACCTAAAGCCCAAATGTCAAAGCCTGAAGCTTGAAGCCAAAAGTGCAAAATCCCATGACTGAAGCTCAAATCCCGATGGCCGACGCTTGAACTCTATCTATGCAAGCATGAAGATCGAAGCCCGTGGACTGTTGCTCGAGGCCTAAAGCTGGAAAGGCCGAAGCCTTTTGATGGAAGCTAGAAGCCCAAATTCTTAAGCCTAAAGCCTAAAGCCAAAAGCCTGAAGGCCCATTCCTGAAGCCACAAGACCAAAAATCGAAGCTTGAAGCTCAAACCTCCAAGCTTGAAGGCGCAAGCCTAATGTATGAGATTAGAAAACCCAAGCCCACAACCTCAGCCTTAGCCAAAAGCCCAAACCCCGAGGCTCAAAGCATGATGGCCAAAGCCAGAAGCCTATAGACCTAAGCTTGAAGCCAAAAGCTTGAAGGCCTAAACTCTAAGCCAGAAGGCCTAAGATTGAATGCTCAAGTCCGAAGCTTGAAGCCCAAAGGCCAAAAGCTCAATGCTAAAAGTTCGAAGGCCTAAGACCATGCCTGAAACCTTGAAGGTCAAAGCTCAAACCCAAAGCTTAAGGCCCAAATCCTAAAGACCAATCTTGAAGCTCCAAGACTCAGGCACAATTCCTAGAGTCTAAGGCTCTATTTGGCAATGGCCAAAAAAGTATGGCTAAAATTACCCATCACCAAAATCTTAAATTTACTTTAAAAAAACTTAAAAAAATTATTTTATATTTCATCTCACACAAATTCCAACATTAAACAATCACTTTATTTCACATCCAACACAATTCTCAATAAATTAATCAACTTTATTTCACATCATACACAATTTTTAATATAACCAACTTACTTTATTTCACATCATACACATTTTTCAAAAATGGCTAAAAATTCCAACTATATCTTCTTTTTTTTCTTATTACCAAACAGAGCCTAAAGCTCAAATCCTAAAGGCTGAAGCCTTAGTCCCAAAATTTAAAGACTAAATTCATAAAATTGAAGCATAAAAGCTCAACGCCAAAAGTTCGAAGGCCCATGACCATGCTTGAAAGCTTAAAGGTCGAAGCTCAAACCCAAAGCTTAAGGCCCAAATCGTGATGCCAAATCCTGAAGCCCCAAGACTCGAGCACAATTCCCAGAGTCTAATGCTCAAATCCTAAAGCCTAAAACCCGTGCTATAAAGCCTAAAGGCCAAAGCCTTAGTCCCAAAATTAGAAGGCTATATTCATAAAATCGAAGCACAATTCACTAAACACCAAGCCTAAATCCTGAAGCTTGTTGGTCTAAACCTGAAGACCAAAGTTCGATAGACGAATGACCAACCTCAAAGCCTGAAGCCCAATGCCCAAAGCCCGATGCCCAAAGCCCAAGCCCAAAGGGTCATAGTCAAAGCCTGAAGGCCCACTCTGGAAGCCTGAAGCTTGCAGTCCCAAGCTCAAAGCCCAACAGACAAAGGCCTACTTTTTCAATCAGAAGGCCTAAGCATAATGCCAAAATCCTAAATCCTGAAGATCGATGCTGCAAAACCAAAGCCCAAAGGTCCATGCCCAAATCCTAGAACACGAAGACCATAGTTCAAAGGCCAAAGCCTAAACCCTAAAGCCTGAGCTTAAATCTCAAAGCTTGAAGACCCAAGCTTGAAGTTCAAAGCTCAAAGCCTAAACATGGTAGGCTCAAGCCCAAAGCTCAATGCCCAAAGCCCAAAGCTGAAAGCTTAAATCTCAAAGCCTAAATCCCGAAATTAGAGTTTTACGTCTCGAAGCACACAGTTCGAAGGCCAAAGGCCCAACACCGAAGCCTAAAGCATAAAGGATTAGCCCAAAACCTAATGCCGGAAAGCCCAAGCCCAAAAACTGAAGCTTAGCGACTGAAGGCCTAAGCTTGAATCCCAAAGGCCAAAGATCGAAGGCCAAAGACTGAAGCCTGATCCCCAAATACCGAAAGACTAGGCCCAAAGCTAAAGCTGAAATCCCAAAGCTTCAAACTCATATGCCAAAGGCTGAAGATTAAAAAACAAAGCATGAAGCCTCAAACCCAAATGCCCAAGCATGAAGCTTAAAACACAATGCGCAAAAGACCATGCTTGAAGCTCAAATCCTGATGGTCTAAGCATGAAGCATGAACTAGCTTGAAGACCAAACCTGAAGACCGGAGCCCGAACCCTGAAGCTCGAAGTCTGAAAGCGAATGGCCGAAGCTAGAAGCCCAAATTCCTAAGCTTGAAGCCAAAAGACCGAAGGCCCAAGCCCGAAGCCACAAGGCCTAAATACGAAGCTCGGATCCTGAAGGCCCAAGCTTGAAGATTGAAGGACAATGACCGAATGCATAAGCTTGAACGCCAAAGCTTGAAGCCTGAACCCTAAATACCAAAAGACTAAGCTTGAAGCCCCAAGCTCAAATTCTTACGCATTAAACTCAATGGTGAAAAGCCCAAGCCTAAAATAAAAGGCACGAGCCTAAAGCCCAAATGCCCAAGCCTGAAGTTTGAAGCCCAAAGCGCAAAAGCCCATGCAAGAAGCTCGAATCCTGATAGCCTAGCTTGAAAACTATCACCAGAAGGCCTAAATGGGAAGCCTGAAGCCCAAAGGCCTAGCCAAAATGCCCCATCCTAAAGGTCCATGCCCAATGGCCCAAACATGAACCCCGAAATCCAAAGGACCATGCCAAAAGCCAAAAGCTCAGAGGCCTAAAGCATTAATCCTAAAGCCCGAAAGCCCAAACTCAAAGTCCAAAGCCTGAAACTTGAAGATCAGGGCCCAAGCCCAAAACCTAAAGCCAATAGCCCCAAAGCATTGTCCCGAACCCCAAAGCCCATAGCCCAAATTTTGAAGTACAAAGGCTCAAGTCTAAGCCCGAAACTTGAATGCTCAAACATGAATCCTGAAGCCCGATAACTAAAGGCCCCAACATGAAGCCCAAAGCACATTAGGATTCGAACATCAGGTATGGGCTTTTGCGCGTTAGTCTTCAAATTTCAGGCTTGGGCATTTGGGCTTTATGCTTTGTATTTTTGGCTTTAGCATTTGGCCTTAGAGTTTGAAGCTGTAGGATTTGAGCTTCGGGCTACGCACATATTCTTTTGGTATTTGGGGTTTAGGCTTTGGGCTTGGGCCTTCGAACTTCGGGCTTCAGGATTCAAGCTTAGGCCTTTAAGCTTTAGGCATTCGGCTTTAGGTTTTAGGCTTTGACGTTGGCCCTTTTGCCTTCGCACTTTGTGTTTTGGGATATAAGATTCTAGATTTGAGCTTCAGGTATTGAGCTTTGGGCCGTAGGATTGGTGTTTGGGATTTGGGCCTTAAACTTTGGGTTTGAGCTTCGACCTTCAAGCTTTCCGGTGGTCTTTGGTATTTTACCTTCTGACATTGGACTTTTGGCCTTCGGTCTTCGGACTTCAGCATTATAGCTTCGCACTTTAGCCTTCAAGTTTAGGCCTTCTGGCTTAGAGCTCAGTCCTTCAAGCTTTTGGCTTCAAGCTTAGGCCTTTAGGCTTCTGGCTTTGGCCACCAGGCTTTACGCTTCAGGGTTTGGGCTTTGGGCTTTGGCTTTCTGGTTGGGCTTGGGCCTTCATGCTTGGGCCTTTGTATTTGTACTTCGTGTTTAGGCTTAGTCTTATAGTATATGGGATTCAGACTTCGGGCTTAGGCCTTCAAACTTTTGGCTTTAGGATTTAAGCTTACGCCTTCGGACATTGGGCTTTGACCTTCAGGCTTAGGCTTCCGAGCTTCAGGCCTTTATGCTTTAAGCTTCAGCAATTGGCCTTTGGCCTTTAGACTTTATGCTTTCTGATGTAAATTTGATTCGGGTTTCAGGCTATGGGCTTTAGGCTTTCGGCCATTGAATTTTGATCTGGGGCTTTGGGCTTTGGGCTTTTGGCATTGGGCTTGGTCCATCGATGTTTAGGCATCAAGCTTCAAACTTTGAGCTTGGGCCTTTGGGCTTTGGGATTTAAGCTTTAGGCTTCGGGGTTTGGAATTTAGCCTTTGAACTTTTGGCTTCGGTGATGCAGAGCAAGATCACTAGCATCAATGGCTACGTTATAATCTACGATCTCGCATGTAGATTATAATAATTTATTATCTTGTATATAATTATCTTTATTTTTTGTACATTTATTTGGGTTATTGTTGAGTCAAAAATTGAGTTATATTAATGGGAATGCCCACTTATGAGTTCTATACATATTTTATTTTTAGTTCAAGTCAGTTGGAGTCGAAAAGATTCAATTGAAATCAAATCAATTTTGATTTGAACCCAATTTGATTCTTTTATGGGTTAATTAAGAATGGCAAGGACTTAGATGTAAAAGGGAAGAAAATATCAAACAGCTTATGAGTTATCCCTTTAAATCCCTAAAATAGCTTCACTGTGATCGGGAGAAGCATTCATGGCTTCTTTTCCAGCAGCTTGCTCGATCTTCAGCCACGATGCCAACTTTACCATATTCGGCAGTTCCCTTCGCCGGCCATGTGCCCACGCAAGATACTACCAGCCACGATCTCCTTCCCAAATTGCCGACTATGCTTCCTGCACAGATAAGCGAACTGCACCCTCAGTTTCCCTTTCAACTTCTTATATAAAAATGATCACAGTGCTAAAGATGAGGGGATTTTGAGCTGTGAGAAGAATTTTCTTCATTTCAAATGATCACGATGGAGGTGGCATTGATTTGTCACTGACGTCACAGCAGGTGGCCTGATCGGAGCAGAGCAGGTGGATGTGACTTTCATTCAAGGGTGATTTATCTTCGTCAGGACTACAGCAAGGGGGATGAGACTTCGACATCAGGGGCTGGAGGTTTATTGGTTTGATTATAGTGCTTAATCTTCCTGAGCCTAGTTGTGTTTTGTCGTTGATTCCATTTTCATGGTGATATTAAGCAATATCTTTTCATCAGTTAATTTCCTTAATTCATATTTAACTCCATGTTCTCAGATTGAAGTGCTTTTCTGCTTTGCTTTGGTTTTATGCCATTATCTCCACATTAAGCCATATTTGTAATTGAAATTCATATGCTCTTTGGCAATTTGCTGAATGTGAAATTGCTGAGTTTAAATTTATATTACAATTCATGTCCTGAATTGAATTCATATGACTCATGTTTGATGAAGATTTATATGTTAAATGACTCGATTAATTATCATGTGTAAAGTACTTCAAAATAATATGCATATGAGTTAAATTATTTCTGAAATTTGATCATTTAATTATCTTATTTGCTATAGTTTCTTGAATTTACTAGGATTGAAGATTAATCAACAAAGTTATTTTATGACACTTACATGAACATGCAAATATTTATATTTATTATAATTTAGAATGCTTAGTTTAATCTCCTCTTCACTTGCATTTAGTAGTTTCATATATTAAAAAAAAAGAAACTTAGGTTCCAACTTAATATTGGTAGTAAAGGAACACCTTGAATCGATCCTCACACTGCATCATTCGGGTTCTAGAATTTGGGCATGGACCTTTCAGCTTTGGTTTTGCAATTTGTCTTTAGGCTTTTGGAATTTTGGCATCAAGCATGGGCTTTGGTCGTGGGCTTGGGCTTGGGACCTCAAGTTTCAAGCTTCTGGTATGTGCCTTTGAGCTTTGGGCTTGACCCTTCGTGCTTGGGCTTTAGGCTTCGGCCTTGGGCATTCGCCTTTATGCTTAGGCCATCAGGCTTCAGCCTTTAGGCTTAGTCTTTAGTGGTTTGGGCTTCAGTTGTTTGGGCTTTGGCTTTAGAATTTGAGCTACAAACTTTGCTAGTTGTGACTTTGGGATTCGAGCCTTAAGACTTTTGTTTGAGCTTCAGCATTCAAGCGTGCAGGTTCAGATTTTGGTCTTCAAACTTCAGGGTTTGAGGTTTTTGCATTTGAGCTTCAGTCTTTTGACTTGAACCTTCAGGATTCGTTCTTCGAGCTTCGAGCTTTGATCTTTGATCATCGAGCTTCAGGATCTAGGCTTCAGGTTACACCATTTGGCTTCAGGATTTGGGCTTGAGGCTTTGAGTTTAGGGCATCAGGCATTGGGCTTTTGGCTTGTCCCTTCGTACTTTGGGCTTCGGGATTTGGGTTTTGGGCTTCAAGCAAGAGCCTTCATGTTCTAGGCTTCAGGCTTTGGGATTTAAGCTTAGGGCTTCAAGTTTCAGGAAAGAGGCTTTGGGCATGGAGCTTTAGGCTTTGGCATTGTTGCTTTGGGCATTCAGGCTTTCGTGCCTTGGGATTCAAGTTTTGAGCTTCAGCTTAGACCATAAGGCATCGAGGTTCATGCTTCATGCTTCCGACTTTGGCATTTAGGTTTCAGGCTTTGGGCTTCGGACTTTAGGTTCGGGGCTTTGGGCTTTGGGTTCGAGCTTTGATCTTAAGGCTTTTTGGTAGGTATTGTGTCTTCGACCTTCTGAACTTGAGCTTTTGGCCTTTGGGTTTTTGGCTTCAGCTTCAACATTCAAGCATCAGACATGAGCCTTTGAGTTTTGGCCATCTGACATACAGCTTGGGCTTTTAAGGTTTTGGCTTTAAGATTAGACCTTTAGGCTTTTAACTTTGGCTATCAGCTTTTGAGCATCGGTATTCAGGCTTCGGGCTTTAGCTTTTAGGTTGGGCTTGGTCCTTTGGGCTTCAGGATTTGGCCCTCGAGTTTCGAGTTTAGGCCTTGCGTCTTCGAGCTTGGGCTTCAAGATTTTGGCTTCAGGCTTAAGAATCCGAAAATGATCTTTGGGCTTTGGTCTTCTAGTTTTCACATAACGTGTTCAAGCTTCAAGCTTAGGCCATCAGGGTTCATGCCTCTGGCATGGGCTTTTATGCGTTGGGCTCCAAACTTCTGGCTTGGGCATTTGGGCAAGCTTCATGCTTTGTGCTTTAGTCTTGGAACATCGGCCTTTGAGGTTGAAGCTTCAAGATTTGAGCCTCGAGCTCTGGGCTTAGTCGTTTGTTATTTGGGATTTAGGTATGGGCTTAGGCCTTTGAACTTCAAGCTTCAGACCTGAGCCTTCAAGTTTAGGCCTTTGGACTTTCGGCATTGGGCTTCTGGCTTGGTCCTTCGTACTTGGGGCTTTTGAATTTAGGTTTCAGGCTTTAAGCTTGAGCCTTCATGTTTTTAAGCTTCAGGCATTGGGATTTGAGCTTGGGGCTTCGAGTTTTGGGGATGAGGCTTCGGGCATGGAGCTTCAGGCTTTAGGCATTGGGATTCAGGTTTTGAGCTTGGGCCTTTAGGCTTTAGGATTTGGCATTTGTGATTTGGGCTTAGTTCTTCAAGCTTTTGGCTTCAGGCTTTTGGCCTTGGTATTCAGGTTTTGAGCTTGGGCCTTTGGGTTTCGGCTTAGACATTAAGCCATCTAGGTTCGTGCTTCAACCTTCAGGCCTTGGGCTTCGGGCTTTAGGCTTGGAACTTTAGGTTTGGGAGTCCGAGCCAGAAGGTCTCAGTATTGGGACTTCGACCTTCTGAATTTGAGCTTTTGGCCTTCGGGGTTCAGTCTTCGGGCTTCAGCTTTTATGCTTTAGGCGTGAGCCTTCGAGTTTTAGGCTTTCTGGCTTTAAGCTCAGGCCTTCATGGTTAGAGTTTTGGCCTTCTGGCTTAGTGCTTTGGCCTTTAAGGTTTTGGCTTCAAGATTAGGTCTTTAGGATTTTGGCTTTGGCCATCAGCCTTTGAGCTTCGGGATTTGGCTTTCAGGTTAGGCCTCGGCCATCTTGCTTGGGCCTTTGGGCTTTGGGATTCGGCCTTCGGGTTTCGAGTTTAGGCCTTGTGGCTTTGGGCTTGGGCTTTGGGCTTTTAGCTTCAGGCTTAATAATTTGGGCTTCTAGCTTCGGCCTTCGAGCTTCAAGTTTTCGAAAATAGTCTTTGAGCTTTGCTCTTCTAGTTTGAACATAGACAGTTCAAGCTATAGGTTTAGGCCATCACAATTCGTGCTTCAGTATGAGCTTTTGCGCTTTGAGCTTTAAGATTTGGGTTTAGGCATTTATGCTTCATACTTTGTGTTTTAGTCTTGGAACTTTGAGGTTAAAGCTTCAGGAATTGAGCCTCAGGCTCCGAGCTTAGTCTTTTAGTATTTGGGGTTTAGGCTTTGGGCCTGGGACTTGTAATTTTGAGCTTCAGGATTGCAAGCTTAGGCCATTGGTTGTCGGGCTTCAGTCTTCAGGCTTAGGCTTTCGACCTTCAACCTTCGAGCCTTTAAGCTTTAGGATTTGACATTTAGGCTTTACGCCTTCAAACTTGTGGCTACGGGCATGGTCCTTCGGACTTAAAAGGCTTCGAGCTACGGTCTTCAGACTTCGGTCTTCAAGCTTGCACATAAACGTTTCAAGCTTTAAGCTTAGGCCACCAGGATTCGAACTCCAGGCATGGGCTTTTAGGCTTTAGGCTTCAAATTTTAGGATTGGTCTTTTTAGCATTAGCTTCATGCTTTATATTTTAAGTTTTGGCCTTTGGCCTTAGATTTTGAAGCTTTGGGAATTGATCTTCGAGCTCCTGGCATAGACTTTCAGTATTTGGGGTTCAGGCTTCATGCTTAGAACTGGGCTTCAAGTTACGGGGTTTGAGCATATGTCTTCGACTTTGGGATTCGAGACTCAGGTTTGGCTTTTTAAACTGCAGGCTTTGTGCTTCGGGATTCAAGATTTAAGTTTCGGGCTTAGGGCTTTGACTTTCAGCCTCTGGGGAAAAGCTTTGGGCTTCGAGTTTTTGGCATCAAACTTTGGCTTTCAGCCTTCAGGCTTCTGGCTTGGGCCTTCGGGCTTAAGCTTTTGAGCTTCAAGTTTTAAGCATCAGGCTTAGAATTTTGTGTTTCAGACATCAATTATCAGGCTTTGGTGTTGGGTCCTTTGGCTTTAGGATTTTCGCATCGGTTGTTGAGCTTCTAACTTCAGACTTCAGATATAGAACCTTCACGCTTTAGGCTTTAAACTTGCTCTTTAGGGCTTTCAGCTTTGAACTTCGAGCTTGGGCTTCATCCTTTGGGATTCAGCCTTTGGCATTCAAGCTCGGGTTTTGAAATTCAGGCTTCAAGCTTTAGACATTGTGTTTTGGTCTTTGGGCTTTGTATTTTGAGCTTAGGGCTTCAGGCTTGTAGCAATGCATATAGGGCTTTGGCATTCTGGTTTAGGCATTCTGCTTTGGGCTTCAGCTTTTCGATTTTGGGCTTCAAATTTCGGCCTTCTAGTTGGGGCTTTGTGGCTTTAGGATTATCTTAGGTCATTGGACTTCGGGTTATGGGTTTTGGGCATATGTGTTCAGCCTTTGGCTTTCGGGCTTGTCCTTGGGTTTTTAGTCTTCAAGCTTCGACCTTCGAGCTTCGGCATTCAATCTTCGATATTTAGGCTTTTGGGCTTTATCCTTCCAGCTTCAGAAGCCTAAAGGCCTAAGATAGAAATCCAAAAGCCTGAATCGTAAAGCACAAAAGCTAATGCCGGAAGCCTAAAGCCCGAGAGCCCAAGTTCAAATCCTTAACCCTGAAGATCAAAGCCCAAAAGGGCAAGCCTAAACTGATGCAGAGCCAGATCACCAGCGTCAACGACTACGTTATAATCTATGACCTCGAGCGTAGATTATAGCAATTTTATTTTGTACATAATTTTCTTTATTATCTGCACATTTTATTTGGGTTATTTGTTGAGTCAAATATTGGGTTATATCGGTGGGAATGCCCACTTATGAGTCATGTATGTATTTTATTTTCAATTCAAGCCAGTTGGAGTCAAAAAGATTCAATTGGAATCAAATCGAGTTTGATTTGAACCCAATTTGAATCTTTAATGAGTTAATTAAGTTTATTTTGAAAGAACTAAGGACCTATTTGTAAATGAGGAAGAAATAGCAAAAAAATATGCAATTGCTCTTAAATCCCTAAAGGGACTTCATCTCCAACCGACCGACCAGAGTTGCTGTGGATCGCTCACAATGGTTCGCTCGCTCGATTTCGTGGCTCGCTCGCCGATTCCTCCGGACTCGGCGGATCTCTTCGCGGCCACGATCGCCTTGTCTCCAACCGTCGGCCACGATCGCCTCGACTCCAACCACCGGCCACGATCGCCTCATCTCCAACCGCCGGCCATGTCTTGCACAGAGTATGCAAAACACCTTTCTCTTCCTTATGGCTACCTATAAATCTGTTGGATGCTGCAACTCGGGGGGGGAGGGGGGGGGGGGGGAATTTGAGCTGTGAAGAGTTTTCTTCATTTCAGATGATTTCAACGCAGGTGGCATTGATTTGTCACCGATGTTGCAGTAGGTGGCTGTGTCAGCAATTTCTCCTCTGATCAGAGCCGAGCAGGAGGTTGTGACTTTGTTCAAGGATGATTTAGAGATCCAGACAGGTGGTCACAGATTTCATCGTCAACACGGCAGCAGGCGGCTGCGTTCGGCATTCTTCCACTGATCGGAGTCGAGCAGGTTGCTGCGGCTTTGTTTCGGGAACGATCGGCTTCGTCTGAGGCTACGGTAGGGGGCTGAGGCTTCAACTTCGAGATCCGATTTTCCTTGGTTTGCTTATAGTATTTCTTAGTTCCAAATCTCGCTGTTTTCCCTATTTTTCTTGCTTTGTTTCCCTGTTTTTCCTTTCATGGTGATATTAAGCAACATTTACTGATCAGTTAATGTCCTTAATTCGTAATTAACTCCATTGTCTCAGATTGAAGTGATTTTCTGCTTTGATGTGGTCTTATGCCATTATCTCCACTTTAAACCATAGTTGTAATCAAAATTCATGTGTCTTTTGCCAATTCGCTAAATGTGAAATCGCTGAGCTTAAACTTATATCGCAATTTCTGTCCTGAATTGAATTCACATGACTCGTGCTTGATGAAGATTTATATGTTAAATGACTCGATTAATTATCATGTATAAAGTATTTCTAGATAATATGCATGTGCGTTAAATCATTTCTCAAGATCAATAATTTAATTATCTTATTTGCAATAATTTCCTGAATTTGCTCGAATTAAAATTTAATCATCAAAGTAATTTCGTGACATGTATGTGAATATAAAAAAAATATTTAATATAATTTGATTAAACTTAGTTTAATCTCCTCTTCGTTTGCATTTAGTATTTTATATAAAAAAAAAATCTAGGCACTAATTTAATATTGGTAGCGTTAGGTTCGTTTTAAATCGAGCCCCGAGCTCCATCAGCTTGGTATCAGAGCCTAGGTTCATTTTAGGTTCATTGTAGGTTGGTGCTTAGGTTTGTATTTAGTTGTATGTTCATTGTAGTTTGCATTTTAGCTTATCATGTCAACCCGTAGTGGCCTACATTTTCGGGATGATGAGATCAGAAATACTCCTCGTGATCTTATACTGCAGCTTCAAGAACAGGTTAAAAATTTAACGAATGAAGTAGCAGCCCTTAAAGTTAATAAGACCACTACCTCTTAAATACCATGTGTTACTAAAGAACACGTTGGGGCTTCACAGAGTCATCCAGCTCGGATAGTTGACCCACCTCCTAGGGCAACACCAGAACCTGACCTTCCCAATGATGATCTGTTCTATGAGAGTGGTGAATATTATTATCCTCCTAGATGCCAGACCTGGCCCATAGGACCTCAAAGTGGGGCGTACCCCCTCCAAGGTGAAGGAGGTAGATTACAATATGGATACGATGCTCCATATCGGTCATAACCCATATCAAAGAGAGCCCCCGTGGATACCTGCTCCGCGACAACCATATCGCCAGGATCGTTATTCTGAGCCTAGGCCTCGACGCTACGAGCGTGAGAATGGAGATGCTAGATGTCCAGAGCGTGACCCTAATGCTGACCTAACCCGTAGGGTTAAGGTTGACCCACCCACTTTTGATGGTCGACTTGACCCTAAAATTTTTGCTGATTGGGTTATAGACATGGACTAGTTTTTCGACTGGCAGCCAATGTCCGACCTGAACAGGGTTCGATTTGCTAAGTTGAAACTAGTGGGTCATGCTAAGACCTACTGGGTCAATCTAGAAAGGCAAGGGTATAGGAATGGTTAGCCTACCGTTTCTTCATGGGAGGAGATGAAAAAGCTCCTTAAGGCCAAGTATCTCCCATACTCCTTTCAAGATAGACTCATGGATGAGTTAGCTCATTTGAGAAAAGATTCTTTGAGTGTCACTGATTACATGAGCCAGTTTGATGACTTGCTGGTTCGATGTGATCTCCAGGAAGATGAATGATATACTATTGCCCGATTTAGAGCTGGCTTACGAGCTGATATTAAAAGAGAGATGTTGACTCGATAAGTCTACACTATAGAGGAGGCTTTTCAGTGTGCTGTTGATATAGAACAGTACATGAAAGCTACAGCGGCGAATAAGGTAGGAGCTAACACTGGAGAATTCTCCAAAAAACTCGGTTAAACTCCATTTGGGTTCAAGAGTGGTAGTACTACTACTACTACTACTACGAATAAGGGTAAGAAACCAGTGTTAGGAAGCACGTCTGGCTCCAAGCCTAATAGTGTTACATGTTTTGTTTGTGGCAAGACTGGACATTACATGAATCAATGTCCACAATGAGTACTATTTCTCAGTCATAAAACTGATGTTGAGAATGAGGAAGAGAGGGGGGATAGCGTCGAAGAAGACGTTGATCCTATGGAAGAGGTTGCTAGTGTAGTTGAGGAAGACATAGGGTCTTCTCAATTAGCAGTGATGAGGTGCATCAATGCCACACCTAAAGTCGACCCCAATTGGAGGCGCACCGCTATTTTTCACATGTATTTTAGATGTGGAGATATTCATTGCAAGTTAATTATCGATAGCGATAGTTGTATGAATATATTAGCAACATCTGCCATTACGCGAAAGAATCTAAAGGCAGAAGCTCACCCACAACCTTATAAGCTCGCATGGGTTGACAAGACCATGATCCCTGTGACCCAGAGGTGTTTAGTTCCTATTCAGTTGGGAACATACTCTGAGAAGAACTGGTGTGATGTTTTGCCTATGAATATTGCCCATGTATTACTTGGTAGACCGTGGCTATATGATCGGGACGTAATTCATTACGGCCGATCGAATACCTATGTATTCACTTTTAAGGGGAAGAAGGTGAAATTAAATCCTGCAAAGCCTTTAAAATTAAAGGCTAAAGAAACATGTGCACCGTTGGAGCAAAAGAATCTCTTCACATACTTAGCTCACATAAGTTTGAGCAAGAAATTAAGAATGAAGCGATTTCATATGTCTTAGTAGTGTGTGAGAAGAAAAAAGTCCTCTCTGATGACTGCACTCCAGAGGAAGTACAAAACCTGTTATCTGATTATCAGGACCTGTGTCCTAAGGAGTTATATGTGTTATATAGGACTAGGAATTCTGTCAAGAGAATAGAATGCCAAAATCGGGCGTCTGCGTCCCGGGTGATCTAAATAGACATCGGCAAACTAATAATACGAGTGCGACCATACTAGCACTAAAGCACCGGATCCCATTAGAACTCTGCAGTTAAGCGTGCTTCGGTGAGAGTCGTACTAGGATGTTTGACCTCCTGGGGAGTCCTCGTGTTGCTTTTTTTTTTTGAAAAAAATCACGTGAGTTAAGTGAGCTTGGGCGGGAGAGGCGAAGGGATGCGCGACGCGCTGGAAAGCCGTCACATTGCGCCGATTTTTCAGAAAATTATTTAGAAAGAAATAAATTTTAATTCGGGGCTTGAATTCCGTCAAAATAATACTAGTGCGACTATACTAGCACTATAGCACTGGATCCCATTAGAACTCCACACTTAAGCGTGCTTGGGCGAGAGTAGTACTAGGATGGGTGACCTCCTGGGAAGTCCTCGTGTTGCATTCTTCTTTTGAAAAAAATCACGTGTGTTAAGCGTGCTTGGGTGGGAGCGGCGAAGGGATGGGCGACGCGCTGGGAAGCCGTTGCATTGCGCCGTTTTTCCAAAAAATCATTTAGAAAGAAATAAATTTTATTTTTGGGCTTTAATTCCGTCAAGAGAATAGAAAGCCAAAATCGGACGTCTGCGTCACAGATGCTCTAAATAGACATTGGCAAACTAACAATACAAGTATGATCATACGAGCACCAAAGCATTGGATTCCATTAGAATTCCGTAGTTAAACGTGCTTGGGCGAGAGTAGTATTTGGATGGGTGACCTACTGAGAAGTCCTCGTGTTGCATTCTTTTTTTGAAAAAAATCACGTGAGTTATGCGTGCTTGGGCGGGAGCGTCGAAGGGATAGGCGACGCGCTGGGAAGCCGTCACGTTGCGCCTGTTTCCAGAAAATCACTTAGAAAAAAAAAATTTAGTGCTAGTATGGTCGCACTTGTGTTATCTTGCGCCTGTTTTCCCATCAAAACACCACAGTTAAGCGTGCCTAGGCGAGAGTACTACTAGGATGGGTGACCTCCTGTGAAGTACTCGTGTTACATTCTTTTTTGATAAAAAAAATCATGTGAGTTAAGCATGCTTGGGCGGGAGCAACGAAGGGATGGGCGACGCGCTGGGAAAGCCGTCGGTTGCGCCGATTTTCTAGAAATTCATTTAGAAAGAAATAAATTTTATTTTGGGGCTTGAATTCCGTCAAGAGAATAGAAAGCAAAAATCGGGCGTCTACGTGCCGGGTGATCTAAATAGACATCGGCAAACTAATAATACAAGTGCGACCATACCAGCACAAAAGCACCGGATCCCATTAGAACTTCGTAGTTAAGCGTGCATGGGCGAGAGTCGTGCTAGGATGTGTGACCTCCTGGGAAGTCCTCGTGTTGCATTCTATTTTTGAAAAAAATCACGTGAGTTAAGCGTGCTTGGGCGGGAGCGGCAAAGGGATGGGCGACGTCCTGGGAAGCCGTCGCGTTGCACCGGTTTTCCAGAAAATCATTTAGAAAGAAATAAATTTTATTTCAAAGCTTGAATTCCGTCAAGAGAATAAAAAGCAAAAATCGTGCGTTTGCGTCCCGGCTGATCTAGATAGACATCGACAAACTAATAATACAAGTGCGATCATACCAACACTAAAGCACTGGATCCCATCAGAATTCCATAGTTAAGTTTGCTTGGGCGAGAGTAGTACTAGGATGGGTGACCTCCTGGGAAGTCCTTTTGTTGCATTTTTTTTGAAAAAAATCAAGTGAGTTAAGCGTGCTTGGGCGAGAGCGGCGAAGGGATGGGCGACGGGTTGGGAAGCCGTCGCGTTTCGCCACTTTTCCAGAAAATTATTTAGAAAGAAATAAATTTTATTTCGGAGCTTGAATTCCGACAAGTGAATAGAAAGCCAAAATCGAGCGTCTGCATCCCGGGTGATCTAAGTTGACATTGGCAAATTAATAATACGAGTGTGATCATACCAGCACTAAAGCACCGGATCCCATCAGAACTCCGCATTTAAGCTTGCTTGGGCGAGAGTAGTACTACGATGGGTGACCTCCTGGG
>KZ452012.1:3536818-3555374 GCA_002786265.1 Apostasia shenzhenica | reverse complement strand
AGTTGAATAGCGATGTTTTTGCAGCTATTCATTGCATTAAGTTGAATTCAAGTGGAGTACAAGCATTTAAAGTACAATTCATTGCATAATAAGTTATTTTAACTGAATAAAAGCAATTGTGCGTGTATTCAATTAGTTTTTGTTGTATTTGAAGAGAATATATGCAATTTGACATTAATCTTGTCTATATGAAAGTTTTTTTCACTTGATACTATGATTACACACCTAATGTTTGCTATATATATGTATTTTAATCGAAAATTAATATTTGGCGATCTATTAGGGGCGTTTGATTGCGTTTTAATGTAATACCTATAATTACTCATTATTTGTCAGTATATCGATAAATTTTAAGAGAATAAGCTCTTTTTGGGTGTTATTTATGACATATCAATGAATTTGAGTTGATTAGTGATGTTTTTACAGCTATTCATTGCATTACGTTGAATTCAAGTGGAGTACAAGCATTTAAAGTACGATTCATAATATAATAAGTTATTTTAACTGAATAAAAGCAATTGTGCGTGTATTCAATTAGTTTTTGTTGTATTTGAAGAGAATATATGCAATTTGACTTTAATCTTGTCTATATGAAGGTTTTTTAACTTGATACTATGATTACACACCTAATGTCTGCTATATTGATGTATTTTAATCGAAAATTGATATTTGGCGATTTATTAGGGGCATTTAATTGCGTTTTATTGTAATACCTGTAATTACATATCTATTTATCGTTATATCGATCAATTTTAAGAGAATAGACTCTTTTTAGGTGTTATTTATGACATATCAATGAATTTGAGTTAAATAGCGATGTTTTTGAAGCTATTCATTGTAATACATTGAATTCAAGTGAAGTACAAGCATATAAAGTACGATTCATAACATAATAAATTATTTTAACTGAATAAAAGCAATTGTGCGTGTATTCAATTAGTTTTTGTTGTATTTGAAGAGAATATATGCAATTTGACTTTAATCTTGTCTATATATATAAATAAATTTTATAAAATTACATTAATATATTTGATATATATACATATAAATATAATAAAAAATTTAAAATAAATGATTATATCAATTGAAATAAAAATATGATACTTTTTTAGTTAACAGTTTGACATACATCATATATGTCTTAAAAAAGAAAATGTACAATTTTCAATTTTTCATAATTACTAAGTAACATATTCTATTTTAATTAGTATAATTTTAATTATTTGGAAAATTTTTATGATTTATATATAATTAAAATAAAAAAATAAAAAAAGCAAGCCCCACTCTCTCCCTCCACGGCAATTCGGCCATTCGGAAAATTTTTATTATTTATATATAATTAAAATTAAAAACAAAATCAGCAAAAAATATAAAAAAAGCAAGCCGTTTTCTCTCTCGCAGGAAAATTTATTGGGTTCGGATGCCCCCATAACAAGCACATTTTCGGACTGCTTGTTATGGGGTATAAATGTGCTTGTTATGGAGTTAAATGTGCTTGTTATAGAAATCTAAAAATTGTGCTTATTATAGAGGATAACCCCATAACAAGCAGTCCGAAAATGTGCTTGTTATGGGGTATCCGAACCCAAGTTTTTCTCCTCTCGCAGAGCTGCTGCCCCTCGAGAAAACTGGGACGGACCTAAATGTAAGATAAGTGTACAACTGCACTCCTAATAAATTAATTTATGAATTTGAGAACTTTATAATAAAATTACCGAATATATAACCCTCATCTTGAACGGCTGAAACCCTAGCCCAAGCCGCCCGGCGCTCACTCCGTCTCTGAGATTTCGATAGCCCGCGACCGGCGACTCGCAGCGACTCTCGCGGCTCTCCGGCGACGCTGACCGCCTGACGCGGTGTCGCGGCTCCCGCCGACGCGACTCTCGCGGCTCTCGCCGACCGACGCCGACGCGAATCTCGCGGCTCTCGCGGCGACCGGCGACGCGGACGGCCCAAAGCGGCGAAGCAGCTGTCGCGGCGACGCCGACGGCCTGACGCTGCTCAGCCTGCTCGCTCTCGCAGTGTCGCGGCGACACGGACGGCCATCACGGCCCGACGCAGTCTCGCGGCTCCCGCCCACGGCCCGACGCAGAGAAAGCCGAAGGCCTGAAGCCTGGAGAAGAGAAGCCTTTATTCTTACAGATCAAGCCGAGAGCTGCCGGAAGTTCCATTGGTTTTCTCGTTTTGTAAATGGAGAAATACCCTGCGGGGGTTCGACTTTCGCCCTTGTGATTCTCCTCCCGATTAGTGTTTTAGCGCTTGAGGGCTTCCATTGCCCATGGCCAAGCGATTGCATCAAGTTTTGGAAGGAAACAATGTAAGAATTCCCCCTTCTTCTCCTTTTGCAACTGCTCTTCGCTTAACTTGGGCCTATGGGTATGGTAATCGATGAAAGGGTTTTTCCAAGTTGTTTAGTTCTGGCTGTTTTAAATGGGCTCGCAGGGTTTTGTAGCTTCTGCTCGGTTTCGGATTGTGATCTGGATTGCTATGATCTTTTCATGAGGTTTTGGTGCCTAATCTGCTATTTTCTCTTTGAACTGTTCTGCCTCAATTTTGCTAGGTTTTATCCTCAATATTCAGCATGTTAGAAAATTTTGCCCTATTGAAGTTCTATATGTCTGCAGACCTTTGCACATATATATATATTACCCGGGATTGATTAGGTTGATTGTTTCCCTCTTGTATCTTCTAAAAGGGAAAAAGATTTCTGAGAGTTGTTTCATGGATCCGCAAGAGAGGACTTGGGTTTTCCCAATAAAGAAGAAGTGTATATATATATATATTACCTGGGATTGATTAGTTCTGCATTGTGAAGTGCCTTAGAAAGAAGCTTGTTTTTGATTTTCCCTCTATCATTGCTCCAAAAGTGCTACTTTTGTTCTTCTAATGTCTCCCATTGATTTATCTGACTTGTGGTAAGGGATAAAGAGCTGCATGAGTTGTGTTTTTAGAAATTTTTTGCTGGTGTAAAATTTTGCCAAAGAGCTTAAGGGGGGACTCGGGTTGACAGAGAATAGTCTTAGACAATTTAGAGAAGTTTAGAGAGAGGAGGAAAGAGTGATAAGAGCTAGCTGCTGGTGTGGGAGAAGGAATAATGAGAGATATAGAGAGTTGTAGAAACTTAACTTCAATAACAGCCAAGCCTTGGTAGATGATGTATTTCTAATCCTATTGCAACAACTAAGACTTTAATGTGGTGTTCTCCTAGCTTAGTGGGGAATGAACTTGCTTGGTTACCATGAGATTTCAAGTTCAAACCACACCAATGCAATTTCTAAATGGGGTAGGGAAAATTGTGGTGTCCAGGGGCTAAATAAAAAAATCAAGCCTTAATTTTGGTGAGTGTTGCTGGCTACATGAATATTTTGTTTCTAATCCACTCTATCAAATAACATCTCATTTAGTTTCAAGCATGCGAGTTCATTCTATATATTTTCTTGTCATGTCTTTTCTGATCTTTTTCTTTTTCTTTCTCTTTTTATGTGAGCAAAGTCCAGAAACTCAAGTATTTTGAGCTTCTATGTCTTATGATTTATATATCCAAATCATTAAAGATAACTCTTTTCAAGTTTTTTTCTTAATTGAGGTTACCTCAATCTTCTCACGGATGTACACTTTTCTCATTTTGTCATTTTATGTACACTCAATTCATCTATTTTAGCATTCTCATTTTTGTGACACATTTTATTTGTATATTTCTTTTTTGTAGGTCATTTATTTTATCGACACTATATAACATCGCTAGTTTTAATAACGTGCTATGAAATTTAATTTTAAGCTTAAATGAGATTTTTTTATTATACAACACAGAATATGTATTTCTCTATTTAATCTATCCTGCTTAAATCCTATTAATAATATTAATTTCTATTTCACAGTTATTTTATATAATTAAGCTGATGTATCTAAACAACTCACTTTTGTTGATAACTTAATCAACCGTCACCTCCTTGATACTAGTGCTTCTGTTTTGACTAATTTACACTTTATATATTCAGTTTTAAATATACTAACATGAAATTTTTTTGACTCTAAAGCATTCTCTCATAATTCAATTTTCGCCTTAGCCTTATCTCTATACACTAAGGCCCTGTTTGGCGGAGGACCAAATCAGGACCAAAGTGATAAATAATAATAAATAAAAATTTTTAATCATTCTACACAAATTCTAATATAAAAAAATATTATTTTACTTCACATACTCAATAATTTTTAATAAAAATATATATTTTATTTCACATCCTAGACTAAAATATTTGAATCGAGTATTTTGGTCTAGGATGTAAAATAAAATTAATTTTTTTATTGAAAATTATTGAGTATGTAAAGTAAAATAATATTTTTTTATATTAAAATTTGTGTAGAATGATTAAAAAAATTTATTTATTATTATTATTATTGTTGTTTTTTAAATTAATATCATTTTGGTCCTGATTTGATCCTGATTTAGTCCTCGCACCAAACAGGGCCTAAGGCATATTTTTTTGAATGTGTTGTGTCAGAACTTTCATAACCAATGCAAAGAGATATGAATTTAAAACTAAACTTTAATATAATATAACTATAATAGGAAAAATCTTAGTTAAATTTTTTTGTATCTAAACACATGTAATAACTCCATTGAATATAAGCAATACAAACCCTTTTCTTTTCTAAAATTTTTCAAAGTATTTTCATCAAAAAAACTTTTAAAGCACTTTTCTTAGGATTTTATCATAAATATTTTTTAAATTGATAAAAATTAAATGCAGATATTTTCTCTGTCTAAACTTCTCTATTATCTCGACAAATAAATTACTTTCATGGTATAATTTATGCTTGATCACCATCTTAAATTTTTATGGTATGACTTATTAGTTTAATTCATCTATATTTGCCCTGTAGCAAAAACAATTCTATATTAGCCACAATTTTATTCATTACTTTTGTTCTTGTAAATAAGTACTAATGTATTTTTTCTTTATTTATCTGACAGCTTTTAATCTTTGAAATTATGTTAAGCTGTCCTGTGAGTCAAACAACTCAATCTTCTATGCATTTTCAACATTTATTGGAATAGCATTCAGTCCTACATCATTAAAAACTAACCACCATGTAAAAGTTAAATAGTTAACTGCATGCTTGGATGATGATTAAATATTTTAATTCTCAGTTTTGTGGATTCTGCATTACACGATGACCTTGATGTTTTTTGGGTGACCTTGATGCAAGTTTTGGTGAATTTACCACCATTAGCAGTTAGTTGAGTTCTCATTTAACTCCTTAGATTGGATTCTCAAAATTAAACATTTGGGGCCTATTTATTTGCATGGTTTAATTTTAACAAGGTTAAAATTAAACTTAGATGGAGATTTTTTTTATTAAAAGTTGTGAATGATGTGAAATAAAGTTAGTTATTATGTTGGGATATGTGAGGGATGTAATGTATGCTAGTTATTATTTTAGTAATGTGTGTAGGATGTCAAATAAAGTTAATTTTTAATATTAAATTTTATGTATGATATGATATGCCTGTTTAAAATTAAAGCATGTTAATTTCAAACTTGCAAACAAACAGGGCCTTAGAGATCAATTGTAGCTCATTAATTTGTTTTTTTAATGGAAAATCATTTGAAACCTATATATAAAGCTATGAAGAGTACAAAAACCATCTTATAAAGTGGGTGTGAAACATAAGATATCTAGTAGAGGCATACCTCGCCGTACAAAAAAGACCCAAAAGAAATCATAAGTACATACTCTACTAAGTTTGATAGTAATAATGAATCCAACTAATGGACTAGTCCTGGAGCTTCTACTCAAACCACACTAGGAGTAGGGATTCCCATGAACTTATGTAGTACTTAGCTGACATGTGAAGGAGGAAGAGATCTCAAGGCCCGACTCATGGTAGGAGAAAGAAATATTCATGGAATGGCCCATACTGATTTTTATCATCACTTTTTTTGATATTGTGATCTTCATCATAATTCATCATCATTACCATAAAAGATTACGACTTCAACAAAAAAAGGAATAGAAACATGTTTTGAAACCAACAAATTGTTAAACTTGTAGTCGGTGCTCCCTTTGGGTTGCGTGGATTGCTTTCCATCACTAGACTAACTAGTGACAAAATCAGTGTGCTTGTCTTTCATCCCTCAGTTTTGGGGGATTGGTCTTCATTTATTGTATCCGATTAGTTGGTCTTTAAAATGAAAACGTAGAAAGAAAATCCCCTCATTACGAGAAGGGATTAGGTTAACCGCAATGGTTTTTATAAGTTATGGTTACAGTTTAAATTGCGGCTTAATTTTCTTACGGCAGATGCAAAACTGCTGTATTGCTTAGCGTTGCAAAGGCTTTTCATAGCAATTTTTTTAACTTTTGGGGTAGACATTTTAAATTACTATAAAAGTCCAAAGCTTAATGCTTGTAAGGATTTAAACTATTGCGATAACTTTCAAATTTGATGTAGGTTAGGTTTAATGATAGTGGTTAAACCACTGCCGTTACTTGCACCCTTTTAAGCCTCTATGAGCTTGGTAATCACAACACCGGTAGGAATTGTTGTTGTTGCCTTTGTAAACATTTATAGTAGGAATTAAAAAATAATATAATTTAGCATATACAATATGAATTTAAACATCACCCATAGATTAATTAACTTCAATTGTTATGAGTTGCCTTATAATTGCTGAAATATTATTAGTTTGGTCTTTTCTAAAGTAGTTTGGCTTAAATTATAATAAGAAATAACTAAAATAATTATTAAATTTAATTTTATAATATATTATATTTGAGGCATAAATTTGATATTAATTACAAGAATATAAAATCTTTACTCATAACATTGTATCAGCTCATAGTGAGTATTATATTAAAATAAATGACACCAAGGCAAGTGTCATAATGGAAAGTTATAGGAGGACAAAATGATATTTCTGCAATAATATTAAAGTAAAGGAGATCTTCAAAATAAAGGAACAATAAAATAATATAAAATGGTTAAGTTGGTAAAATATTCTGCACCAATAATATCAAATATAGAATTTTCGTACATTTCCACTTTGAAAAACGAAATTATAGTTTAAGCTTAAACTTGAGAAAGTGGACACAAGCCAATATATCTTCATTTGGATCCTCAAAATGAACACCTTTCCATATCCTCCAAAGGCGTAGCTTGAACCAAAATATCATATTTTTTAGTTATGTGATGCATGAAATATTGTTTCAAGAAGATAAGTTAAAATATAACTAGTAGAAATGACTGTGCTCCGAGGTCAAGTTTGTGTACTCTATTAAAAAATAAACATTTCAACATTAATAAATTACAACAACTTCCAAGAAACATCAAGAATTAACAAGCAAAGTACATTTTTGAATCAAATGATCTTATAAATACATACATCAAAATCTTTTGAAAACCTTGGGAACTTTACTAATTTTTTAAATAATCATTCTTACCAAAAAAAAAACCCTCTAAAAAACATTATTTTCATGAAATACCTTCAGATTATTATTTTCATACTCCTAAATAATATATCACATTGAACTAATAAACTAAAAAGTAAATTTTAGATGGAAATAATTTTAGAATGAACTCTGGAGTTATACTAGATAAAGAACAGGGATTGCTAATAACACTTTTGGACCACCTCTCTAAATATTGAGCTAAAAAAACTATTCTCAAACATTGAGTTAGAAACCTAAGTCGTGAGAGATAGTTATCCTATCTGACCACAAGTTAGTCATGGGTTGCAATAATGAAAGTACGATAATAAATACTAAACTTAAATGAAATACTAATGATAGAATGAAACATTTAAAAAGAATATTTTTATCACAGTAACACACAATCTGGGGGAAAAAGTTTGATCTTCTTCAACATGCGTTTGCAAACCCAATAAGCGTGGAATGGAAAGATGTGCAGGTCACTGGACGAAGTAGCTAGCGTGAAGTAGGGCCTTCATCAAGTTTGTTGGCAAGGTTTGCATCGTTTGAGGCATTGGAGATTGAAGATAAGTCTTAATATGGTGATTCATATCTCTCTTCTCTCTACCCTATTCGGTCTTTCACTTCCTCTTCCAGCCTTCCTCTTGGATAATTGTCGACGGGATCCTTTCACTTGAGTTCTTTCAGAATTCTCGCCTCCCCGCATTAACATTACAAGAACGCGTAGCCCCACCTTGTTGTCAATTGTTATGTTGCCCATTCTTTCTAAACCCTAATCATCAACAAGAATGCCTATTCTCTTCATCAGCTACACGATGCCTTATTTCAATGTCCAAATTTTGGCATATCCTGATCAATGTAACCTTCTCTGATTCCGCTTGCCAATAATCTCATCGTTTCTGGGCAACTATGTTGAATGTCGATAAAAACCATCCCATCGCCTCCTGGTTGCTCAAGTACTCTCAATATTTGCCACCCTTTCTTGAAAATTCTGCAGTCTATATTTACTTTGCATCACTATTAGATATCTATATATCTTCATCTCCTTTTGATATCCCTTTGAATCTTCATATTTTTGTCAAAGTATGCTAATTTGCTAAGAAGTGTGTAAGTTTTCACATTCGGTTGAGTAAACACCTCAAAAAAACCCTTTGGGATAATCTTCCCTAAAATGCTTCAAACTTATGCCAACATTGCTCTTATTCTGCTACTTCTCTTATGTAAATATCACGTTGGGAATGAATGTGTCATCAATCCTTTTTCTTTGTGCCATCCTATCTAGAAACTTTCTTTGAATTTTCATCTTTTGTTTAATGGTAGATTTTGCATTATTTTTCATGTAAGTTTTCAATAAAACGTGATGCATACTTTCAAAAGTTCATTATACATTTTGTTTTGTATCCTTGTGGACTAACAGATGAGGGTATTTAAAACTTTTCTTCAATCTGGTTTATGTGGATTTCTTTAGTTGAGTCCTAATATCCATATATCTTTTGTAGATGTAGCAGTAGTGGGTGGAGTACATGTTAAATGTATCTTTTCAAGTCAGGGAAGAAGTATTACATGTTAAAGGCATCCATTGATTCTACATGTATATTATGGCTAAAGTAAAGGAAAGAACAGAAGATTTCAAGGATGTTGTCCGTTCTTCAGCAGTCTCCTTTGGGCTCAGTGAGGTTAGAAACTATTTGTGAAACATAAGTTTTGATAATTACAGCTTATTTTTGTTTGGAAACTTGTGTCGAGACCAGTTTTAAATCTTGTTTGCACAGTCGAGTACTTATGTTTACTGGAAGCTTGTGGTTTATGTAAGGCATGTTTGTATCTTTGTGCTTTTAAGAGGAACTAGTACTGTGACTTCATTAGTTCTATTAAATTTTAATTCTAACAGAATTTTTTTCGCAGTCCAAATTGGCTGCGGTCATGGCGTCATTTATCATGCGGAAACCTACACATAGGTTGCCATTTATGAGAGCTGCACTAAAGACGGTATAGAACTGTCAGTCCCTTGATCTAATTCTGTTGCATGATTCCTCTTATCATTTTGTAAATGCTGTGATTTAATAAAAAGCTGTTCTGATTACAGCTTGAAAGCATCAACGAGTTGGAGATTTTTATTGTAAAACATCGGAAAGATTATTTGGATTTACATCGAACAACTGAACAAGAGAGGGATAATATCGAGCATGAAGTGAGTTCTGTTTTTTGGTTTTATTTAATTGGTGACTTCCTGTTAAATGACCCCATCCACACACATTTTCTCATATTTACATTCTAGTTATGTGTGGGAGTTTACGAGTTTTTTCATCTTTATTAACCTTTTCTCAACTTATTGTTGTTTTTGTTATTAGAATCTCTTTGATGTTTCTGACCTCCAAAGAATAATGGGAGCTTCTTTTCAGGTCAGCCTGTTTGTTAGAACGTGCAAGGAACAGATTGATATCCTGAAAAACAGTATTCTTGATGAGGTGAAGAACGAAAAAGCAACAAGATGGCTTCCTGTTCTTGGTGATGGCTCTCATGCTGATGTGATTGCTCACAAGCATGGTGTGGTATGTAGTCACACTGTTTATAATATGTTGAAGTGGACTGTTTGAACTTTGGTGTGGTCAATTTAGGGGGCGTTTGGTTAGATGTTATTGTGATGTTATACCATGTTATTTTGAGAAAATAATTGTTTTGATTGATGATATGTTTAGATAATAATGTAAAAGATTTATAAAATTGCTACTTGATAGTGACATCTAGATGTCACCCAAAATAGGGAGATATTTGGATATCACTTCTCCTATGAATAGATCAATGATGATAAAGAAGCAGGGAAGTAAGATGGAGGCAGGGGTCTGATTCTATCATAAAGAAGATGGAGGCCATGATTTTAATGGTAAATTATTTTTTGAATCTTGAAATTTGTTAATCATTAACACTCAATCTATAATATAATGACATTACACTATACAAATAATAATTGCTGGATAACCTTGACATTTAAATAACATTAATATTTAGATTGTGTTGAACCAAGAGCCCCCTTGGTTGAATTTTGCCACTCTTGTTGTAACATTCTATAATTATTTCATATTGTTTCCATGTCAAATCCCATGCTTATCAAATTTGTTGGTTTTGATCATTGGTGTTTGCTTTCTGCAGGTTTTGATATTAAGTGAAAGGTTGCATACAGTTACTACACAATTCGACCAGCTTAGATCCGTTCGCTTTCAGCATGCTATGAATAAAGTCAAGCCAAGAAGAAACATCTATAAAGTTTCTACAAGCAGCAATTCTGCAGAAGTTCCTAAATCTAATTTTTCAGGGCTCGAAAGCCAGGAGCTTCCTTTAGGTCCTCATAAAGTGCAGGACCAACTTCTTGATGATGAAACCCGAGCCCTGCAGGTTATATTGTGACATTGTGAAAAATTCTTGAACCAAATTGTGCTTCTGCTTTTTTGTGTTGTTGATTTGTAAACTCGTTTACTTTAATAGGTAGAATTGACAAATCTATTGGATGTTGTGCAAGAAACTGAAACTAAGATGGTGGAAATGTCGGCACTAAATCATCTCATGTCAACTCATGTATTGCAACAGGCTCAGCAAATTGAGCTTTTGTATGATCAGGTAATTGGCCTTTTTAATCGAGTCAAATGACTATAGAGTATATTCTTGTTATATCTCATTTTGATTTAGTCTATTGATTTGTCATTAGATCTTCTTTGTGATTTTCTTTTCTATTTGAATGATACGAAATTAGAAACTGACATAAAACCTGAATAATACATGCATTGAGTTTTAGTGACTGGTGTTTTTTTTAGAAAAACCTTAAATTTTTTTTCCTTCTATGTTCCAAAAGTCAGCCATTGTAGGTACGACAGAGAGAAAAAATGATGGAATTTATTAGACAAGAAAACCAGTTTCACATGGTTGTAATAATTTTAATCAAAGGAATGAGCATAGTAATCTCACTAAAAAGATGGGTAGGTGTTATTGGCAACTTAAACTAAAGTTCAAGGATATAGTGCATATTTGTCTATTATGTTGGGTGTTGTAAATTTGGCAAAGCATGAAACCATTTCTTTTCAGGAGCTTTAGAAAGACAATCTTTATCCTCCATTTTCAAGGCTCAAAAAGTTGAGACCCCAAACCCACCATTTCTGAGGAAATAACAGATTTTCTTGGCAAACCTACTAAGTTATGGGAAAGACTGTTAGATTGATCCAAAAAGTATGAGCATTTTGCAGAAAGAAGGTTTGCCAATAAAGTGTTGAGCAATTGAAAATGGAGCTCTTAGCTAAGCCCAGGGCTGTAATAAGCCCTACTTTTGGTTGTAGTGCCTCCCTCTTATTTTCCTGTTCAACAATTAGACCCAAAATTTATTTATAACTCAAGCATAATCTAAGGAAGTCAAGGTTATCCAAGTCATTGTTAACTTAGCATCTCTTTTGTTATTAGTCTTAGCTAAGGTTGATCCTGAGTTAGACACTCAAATTTGAGATTTAACAAAGATTGTTCTGTTGAAAGAAGGCTTTTTTTGCGATAAATTAGACATGAATGGGTAATTAATTGTGTATGATGTAAAAGTAAAGTAAAGTTAGTCTGTTATCTAATATTTGTGGGAGATGAGAATAAAATTAATTATATTGAAATTTGTGGACGTTTAACAAGTTTAGTTCTTTATGTTAGAGCTTGTACAAGATATGAAATGTGACGTCCCCCTTTCGGGACATCACGACAACTGACTTAAATCATAGGGGAGATTATACATAAAAACATTTAGCTTTAACAAAATAGAATTGTTTATCACATACAGCGGAAGCAATATAATTTAAATAATAAGCTGAGCTATAAACAACATATTTAACACACGTTTTTTTATTTACAGGCCATACTTTACATCTGACTTTATGCAATGTAAAAAGATTAAATTGAAATACAAAGCTCCCCTGATTTAGTGCTCGTGGACCCCTCGTGTGTCTCTTTCTTCACCAGTACCTGCCAATAAGGGGATCAGTCCACCAACCCCAGGACTGAGTAGGCAATAAGTACTAACTTACTAAATAAAAATTATTTACAAGCAAACATACATTATGCTTTCTTATCAACATCAACAATAAATAATCAGGGCAATTTAATAGTCATAACATAAATGCTGATGTCACATTAGCATGCAATATTAATAATACGCTGTAATTCCTTTTCATTCTTTATACTTTTATTTTTCGGGTCCCGGTTTCTTGGATTATGCCTTAAATGCCTCTTTTTTATCAGCACATATGCATAGGATACTTGGCAATTCCTATACCCCGCAAATGGAGGAGTGCCACATATACAACCATCCCCGATAGTTAGCAGGTTGTTTACATATTTTGGCAACCATTCCCGATAGTTGGCAGGTTACCATATCATATAACTCGAGCATAGGCGGGGATATAAACACGATAAGAAACCTTTTTTAATTTGTTGTCGATTTTTAAAATATCTTTATAATCAAAATTAGTTGTTCCAAGTCCACAAATTTCATTTTTTGTTTAAACTTGATAAACAATTCAATAATGTTTTAAATACGCATCATCATGTTCTTGTCATTCTTATAGATTTATTTCAGCATAGAAATCAATGTTCTATTCTACGATTAATTAATGATGCAGCTTGATCAGAAATCATGCATATAACGAATCATTCTGAAAAATGATAATTTCAGTAACTTGAATTTAACTATGAAACAAATATTCAACTGTACATGTCATTTTTAATTCAACATAATGCATAAAATCACGTATATCAAATTAATTAATTGACAGATTTGATTTAATAAACTTAGAACTCTTGCCTACCTCTTATACGGTATGTTGATAACTCAACGTAAGGCAGAGAAATACGAGCAGAATTTCAGACGAGAAAATCGGTTTAAATTCTTTTCCTCTTTCTTCTTCTTCTTCTTCTTCTTCTTCTTCTTCTTCTTCTTCTTCTTCTTCTTCTTCTTCTTCTTCTTCTTCTCTGTTCCCACTGGCTGGCGCTGCTGCTGCTTGCTTGGTTTAGCGGAAGAAGGCGGAAACAAGCAGACAGAGGCGGCAAAACAAGCAACAGAGAATTAAATTCTTAATCCCCTTTTTCTTTTCTATGTGACAGAGAAAGGGAGAGGGAACAGGCAGACTGGGCGCTGCTGGCTGCTGTAAATTCCTTCAAGGCAGCTTGCAGCCCCATCCATCTCCATTTTTTAAGGAAAAATTGCAATTTAGTCCCCCAATTTTTATATTCTTATAAATAGGTCTAAAATTATTCTTTTTGGGTCCAAATCAGCTTTAATTTTTAGATCTCCAATCAAATTCTGGATGTCACAATTCTCCCCACTTTTAGAAATCTCGTCCTTGAAATTTATAACCACTGACTTTCATTACACAGTGTAATTTATTCTTATCCATCTTTCTTCTTTACAAACAACACTGGTAGGAGTTAAATTCTTGTCCTAACTCTCATTGCCGAAGAGGGCGGGGAGTGATCGCTGGGTGGTGTCCTAAGAGGAAGGAATTACATAGGCAAAGTGCGGCTTCTGGCAAACTTCTAGGTCGAATAATGGGTGGTGAGAGGAGCACAGGAATGAATCGTTCCACATCGGAAGGGGAAGGAAATCCTGAGCTGTATAAATAAATAACGTGATCTAAAATAGTAGAGTCGCATTTTGGGGCAAAATCGTGAAGCTAATGATGGAAAACTCTGTAGTTAAGGGTGCTTGGGTTGGAGTAAGCACCGAGATGGGTGACCTCCTGGGAAGTGCTCAAATCACGCAGTTTTCTTAAAAGCCAAAGCGGATAATACCTCTACAATGGGATCACGAAATGTTATATGAAATATACCTAGAATACTCTTATTTTGAATGGTGTTAATCAGTTATTGTTTATTTCTTTAAAGTGGTCTATGTCACTTTGTTTAAGAAAACCTAAAACCAGGAAAATCTGAGGCCTTAAAGCTTGGATAAGATTATTTGGATTTACAGTTATTATAATTTTAATTTGATAATCAAGCATTGGTAACATGTCTTTTGCACCATTTGAACGAGACGATGTTTACATTAAGCAAAATGTTGCATTAATATCAACTTTAGGAATCTAATTGAAGAAATTTTGAAAATCGTGAATCTGCTTAATATTACTTTTAAATCTTAAAGACTTTTTATCCTATAAATTATATGAATAGATTCCATTTGATAGTTTTAATATTATTGCACATCAAGAATTCAGGATCAGCAATGCTGATGTGAACATCGCATTTTCTCTTATATCCCATCTTGCTCCATGTGTTGCAGGCAGTGGAAGCAACAAAGAATGTGGAGCTTGGCAACAAGGAGCTCACCCAGGCCATCCAACGCAACAGCAGCAGCAGGACTTTCCTCCTGCTCTTCTTTTTCGTGCTCACCTTTGCTGTTATATTTCTTGACTGGTATAATTGAACATACCCATCTTTCATCTTTCTCTATAATCTTTCAGTTCTCAGTGCCGAGACCTTGAAATCTTGACTGAAATATAAAAACTACATCGATGCAAAAGTTTATACTTTTCTTCTTGATCTCGTTTTGGAGCATAAGATTGCGGCAAGGAAGTATTGCTTTTTGTTTGCGGTGTTGGTATTGCTAACCGATATCTTTTTGTGTTCTTCTAGCCTAACGTAGAAAAAAGCTTGTCTGAAAACCATAGAGTTTATAATAGATTGACGATGATCCAAAAGTCAAAAAGATTAAAGCGGATAATTCTATCTATAAGATCGATTAACTTCTTGTAAGAGGTAGAGCATTTTACGTCAAAGACTAACTGTAGTGTATAAAGCTGATATTTTGTTTTAATTAATAATGCTTATAAATAGTAATCTGACGTGTAAAATGTAATCTGTAATTTGTGTTCTTCGTAAGTTTTGTAATTTTTGAGAATTGAATGTAAAATTTGTAGCGTTTACTAAATATGGTGTTGTATATGTAATTGCTCTCTTTTTTTAATCTGTATATTCACGTGAGGCATAATTAAGGTTTTGAAACTCGGCTTGCTTTTTGAGCACGACTAGTCAAATAAAATTGAATTTGGTTGCGGACCACAACTCCAACTTGAGATTCATTATAGTCGAATTCGGTCGTTATAAATCTAAATCAATTCAATATATTAGTTAGATACACTGTAGATCCTGAAAATTACAATAATATGAACAAACACTGTACACATGACACGTGTATAGCAGACGCAAAGAGTTTTTCAACCAAACGACAATACTTTCAAACAATGAGGTTTGTGACCATTCCGAAGATTTCAATTCACCGATCATCGATATCTCCGGTAGCTAATTTGATTACGACTATGTGCAGATCAAACCAAATCTAGTTATAAAAAACACAAATTTCACGTGTTATGGAATTACAATGGTTCGAATTCCAAATAGACACTAGCTACTTGCATTAACGATGAAAGGCCTTTGTAATTGTTCAATTCATTCAAAGTTATTATTCGTAAAGAAGACCACTAAGGTAACACTTAGCCGAGTATAAATACATATAGATTCCATCATAGATCGGCCTGTTTGTTTAGCAGGTTAAAATTAATCTGGTTTAATTCTAAACAGAAATATTGTATCGCATAGTTAATTTATTTCATATCTTACATATATTTCAATATAATAACTAATTTTATTTCACATTATTCATAATTTTTAATAAAAAATATCTTTTTTCAAGTTTAATTTTAACTTACTTAAAAATTAAATTTTGCAAGCAAACAGACTAAGATTAATCGCTAGAACCACTCTCATAGTGAAATATCTATTCATTGAGCGTACCAGCATTGTGGTTTTTTCTCATCTTAAATTGCACATTAAGCCTCGTTTGGTTTGAGTTTTTTTTTTCGAAATAGAAAAAAATTAATTTTTAAAAAATTTAATATCAAAGAATTTTATTTTAATATTATAAAGTGCATAAAATATGAAATAAAGTTAATTTTAAGATTTGTATTTATGTTTGATGTGCAATAAAAATAATTTTTACGGTTAAAATTTATATTGGGCTAAAAAAATGTCTCAAACAAAACGAGAAGAAATCAGTCTAAATTTCATTGTTCATATGAAAAGATTTGTTTGGAATCACCATAAATAAATTAGAGTAAATTATATTTAAATTTTTGAGATCTTAAGTTGTTCATTAGTAACATTTAGGTCCCTATGGTTACCAAACTGCTGCCTTATGGTCTTACCATTTATTCCAGTATTAAAATTTCTGAAACACCTAACTTATATCTCATTTTATTTGATTTTTTTTCATATATCTCCTTTTATAATGCAATTGAACTATGACTGCATAACATTTCAGATTGCTACATTTGCTGGATCATCTATTTTTTTTAATGATATATGTAAGCCTACCCCATAACTTTTTTCGTTATTTAGTGTGGTGATCGACATTATCTTTTTTGTCGTACTATAGTCTTATACAAATAGGCGTACTGTTCCCTATGCATTTTAGGGGGTGTGCAAAAATACCTGCAGAGCTGAAGACTGATTCAGAATCGAACCAAATTAGTTTGGTTCCAGATATACTGAAACTGGATGACTTTTTGGTTCTAGTCTAGTTTGGTTCCAGTGAACTCAATTCAATTCTAGTTCTTGAAACCATGGAACAAGGAATATATAGTTGGTTTGGTTTCAAGTTTCACATGGAACTCAATTGAACTTATTTGAGTTGCAGTCTTCTTGCATTTTGTTCTAGTTATATATTTTGACATGACGTTGAATGTACATAATGTAGTGGTTTATGTTCTTGATCGTTGCAGTGTGCAATGCTGCCGTGAGTTTTTTTTTATTTTTCTAGTATCTGAATTTTACTCATTACGTTTTATTGATATTTTGATTTATGATTCGTCTGAGAGCACTAACTTCTGTCTAGATGTTACAGGTGTTTTACTATTGACACCTTGTGCTATTATTATTTCAAATGGTCTTCTAAAAAAGTTGCTTATTGTGCTGCTGCTTATAAAATTGACAAACACTTAGATGCTTGTCAAGCTCCTATTTTGACTTTCAAGAGTTCGCATTTGATATTTTTAATTATTAAACTCTTGATCTTGTTTCATTTCTCATATTGCGCAATGCTTTTTGAGTGAAGATCAGCTTGTAGCTTGTGGGAGCTTAATAGCATTTTTTTTTTCAGCTTATCAGCTTAGCTATTTAAAAAGATACTAATTCTCAATTTTTAAATTAGATATAAGACGAGAATGTCTTTTAATTTATTTATATAATTATTTATATATATTTAATTAAAAAACTACTTTTGCAATAGATTTTGTAATTATATATTCTAAAATTTAAATGCACCGCTATTTTAGACAAGGCCGTTCTTCCTCAATTATTTAATGTCAAAGAAGTGGAATGCAAAGTGTAACCTCTAAAAAAAAAATTTGTACACTTTGGTTTTAGTTGGTTGGAGTAAAATAAATTTAAAATTTTTTATAAATTTTGTTAAAAATATATATATAATTTGAAATAAAGTGAGTGAGTTATTTTAAAAATTATATTATATATGAAATAAAGTTAGTTAATTTTTTTTAGCTCAACATAAATTTCAACTATAAAAATTAATTTTACTACACAACAACAACAACAACAACCAAGCATTAATCCCACTAGGTGGGGTCGGCTACATGAATCCTTTGTTTCCATTGCGCTTTATGAGTTACCAAATTCTTATCTAATTTTAAGTAACTAAGATCACTCCTTATAGTTTCTTGTCATGTCTTCTTTGGTCTCCTTCTTCCTCTTTGTACATGTGCAAAATTCAGTAACTCAATTTTTCTAACTGGAGCTTCAATTGGCCTGCGATTTAGATGTCCAAATCATCGAAGCCGACTTTCTCTAAGTTTATCCTCAATTGGTGCAACACCAACTTTCTTTCGGATATACTCATTTCTCATTCTATCCTTTCGTGTATATCCACACATCTACCTTAACATCTTCATTTCTGCAACATTTATTTTATTTGTATGTTTCTTCTTTGCAGGCCAGCATTCAGCACCATATATCATCGCTGGTCTTACTACAATTTTATAAAATTTACCCTTAATTTTGAATGGGATTTTTCTATCGCATAACACTCCAGAAG